>KI423654.1:0-17574 GCA_000473375.1 Anopheles culicifacies | reverse complement strand
ACGGCCTGGCCGTATTAGACTTAATTTACCACGTAGCAGGTTAGTCAGTCCATGCTACGGGGGGACGGTCAGAATGGGATTTGAACCCCGGTCCGTGGTGTGAAGGCCCGGCGCCGGAGGCCACCCTTATTCACTGTGCACATCTCTAGCACAGAGTTTCAGAGAACTCCTACAACAAACACATAAGGTTGAAGCGGCGCGAAGAATCCTTAGAATGTATCTTCAATGAAGTGTCATTCCAATCAGGAATAGTTCTCAACGACTAATACAAATTCTAAGACTCGTGAATCCTCAAAAAGTAATTAATTCACGAATGGTTAGATATGCAAAAATCCTCCGAGACATATTTTTTTGTCCAGTTTCAAAAGAATTTTCTATAGAATTGAAATAAACCTGGCAACATTCCACTGCGTCGATTTTTTTTTTAGGTAGATATTGGATTTACCACTTTTTCGTTTTAGCCATATAATGGCTAACTAATGGGTGAAGGGCTTACGAAGGTAGTACAGGAAATATTAGATGTTCTTGCTTAGGAAATCTAGGCAAACACTAAAATGTTACTAGGTAATTAAATATAACCATGGTCAAGTGCAGTGGTCACGTTTCGGATCATGCCTTCCATTTTCGATTGTTGCGTTGATAAAACCGGATCGAACATCCTCTTTTATTCTAAACCAAATTTACATGGAAATATTATTGCAAATTACTCTATGCCCCTTCAGTTGAAATTTGCACTTCACAGACACATCTTATGCTACTCATTTAAACATACTCTTGATAGGTAATAAGTATATAGAATTCACCTACCGATTATATCTATTTCAGCTAGAATTGATTCATGCATCATTGTGTGCCGTAAGGATGTTCCTTATTCCTCTCCTTCTTCTTTCACTTCAGCCGGATCTATTGCCGTTCGCCAACCATCGCCCAAGGAATCTAATTTTGCTTGTAGAATCTCCACATCCCTAGTACGCATTTTGGTCATTTTTTGCACCCGATGTAGTCTAGAAAGTGAAAATAAATGAACATGTAGCCGAAATCTAGTTTGGAACATGCAAACATTCTGCTGTGCAACGTACCTGAACACATAACGTTCATTGCTTCGCTGTAGCGCTTGGCATTTCTCGTGAAGCAATCTCACACCTCGGCGATACGCTTCGTTGGAATCTGTGGCGGTGTAAAGGATGGGTTTTTCATTGCTTGTTGCTGAAGAGTTTGTTTTAGCTGGTTTTCCGCTGGTCATTTTGGCGAATTTTGTATGCAACGCACGAGAAACACGCACAGAAATGCCGCTTCGCTGTAGTTTGTTATTGTTTATAATTGTGTGACAGCTGACAGTTGTGCAGAGCACCTGCGCAGCTACAACTTGGCTGCAGGACAAAACCGTTGCATAGTGGGATATGATGCGGTTATACGAAGCACAAGTTTATTTTGAATATTTTCGTAAAATGTTGCCTGAAAAATGCAAACTTTGGAAACGTATTGATTCACTGAGTTCATTTACATTAGTCAGTTTGCTATTAGTTTTGCTAAAAATAATAAACAGGAAAGACAAGGAATAAATAAAAAGGAATAAATAAAAGGGAAGGCTGGTTAATATGCGCCTGGTTCTCACTGAAACTGTATTGCTTTTTAGTGGAGAGTATAGAAGCATGATTAGTTCGCACTTAAGGTGCTCCAGTATACCGGAGATCGTGCATTTCGCCACATTTCGATATGTATCTCGCAATCCGGCTGCGTGGTAAAGCAAAGACGGCTGAGTCATTGCTTCTAAGACTAAAATTCAATTCAATAAAAAAAACTATTTCACAAAAAAATATCCTTTCGCAACCCTCCTAATGATTTTCAACATAAAATACAATAAAAATCTGAAATTCAACATAAAATATTGCTAGAAAACCTAAACTATTCTTCTTAACTCTTTGATAAGCCATTCAAAAACAATAAACCTGTCCGTAACTTACTCTCTGTTTTTCTTTTATTTTTCCAGGCACAAAAGAAATCTGGAAAATTGTCCACTGGTTACAAACTTTGTACGGTTTTGTACCGCCAAGAGTATTTTTTATGTGAACTACCAATGCTCTAGAGATGAAAGTTCAAAGGTTGTTTATCCTTTTACGTTTGCTTCGCATTACATAGTTCCCGGTAATGCACCGATGGAAAAGTTTCCAAAGGATATAAAATGCATTAGAAGCGTCTTGCCGGTGCAAAGTGAAAGCATAGATAAAGAACTTTAAAAAGAGCGGCTTAGGTGTTGGTAAAGTTTGGAGTAGAAGGAAGGCGTCAAGAACGTTGATCCAATTGATGTGATTTTATAGACACAGAGTGAAACATAGAGGTGATAGTTTTAGCCCATACGTGTTGCATGGTTTTACGAAAACGTAAGATAGAGCTGTTTTCCCCCCACTGCATATAGACAAGTTAAATTATTTTTCTTTAACTAAAGATGGGTGTTGCTATCAAAATATGAAGTGCGTTGAAGTTTATCGACAATTCACATATATTTTTTAGAATTCTTTGGTTCTTCAGACATGCTGAAACACTCAGAAAACCAGGATAAAGTATATGCATTGCATACTTTTAGGCGTTAAGATCGCTAGTATGATTTGCGCGGGAATAATCAATCTGCTTCTTCATGAACAAAATACTAATTACGGAATACGAAATATTCGGACGAGGAATACAATGTGACATTATTATACAAATAAGCATCAGTTCTACAAGGTGCCACAAAGTTCTAATTGCCAAATATTTACGTGCGTCCATGCTGTCTGATCTTAGCTTAGTTGAGTTACTATCCTGAACCTGTTGATTTTATAGCCACAGCAGGAATGGAAGGTCGAAAGCGTAAGAATAACGCAAAAGTGATTCCCGCAGAACACGCCAACCCTTCACGCACATGGCCAGCGTACTTACAACGGTACCCTTCATCACCTGGCTCGGTTGTAAGTAACGGCGCGAGCAGACAGCTTTACGGTCGACGAGAGGCTGCTTGATAGCTGCTGAAGCCTGCAGGCTCATTGTTCGTTGCCACCATTAGCGGCAGCACCTCAAGCCTCATCGACACGCGCGCGGGTAAGATTATTGAATTTTTGATAAGCCAAACGAAGGTTCGCATTCCGTTTTCAGTGCTGGGGGTTGTGTTTTTTTGCGTGTCCGCAAACACTTCTCCACCTCAATCGTCTATCCTCAATCGACAGCGAAGGAAATGAAGGTCGAAAAGTTGCATCCTTTCACGTGGCCGGTATATGACGATGGCGATACGGAGCGCATGGTGGTAGCGCGAATTATACCGAACCGGTGGATACGTAACGCGACACCGGACAAATTAATTCTCTGCCCTCCGGTACCATGAAGGGACACGACGAACGCAAGCCGTTAATTTTGCGGCCCTTGTATCGTGTTTTGTGGTTGTTTCTTACGGTTTCCTTCCCCCCGTTCGCTTTCTTCCTGCATTGACGCCTTTGGTTTGCCGTGGAGCTTCATTTACTTTTCGACGGCAAATAAATATTTGATCATCTGCCCGCCAGCTTGCGGGTTTCAACGTATGTGTGTGTGTGTGATTTTGATGCCTAGAACGCTAAAAGAACAACAGGACCCTTCACACTGCCGGGTGCGTTTCACCGAGAGGCGTTTGTTTTCTTAAGACCACCTCACGTGGCTCCATTCCACCCCGTAATGGTCGCCCAGGTCAGCAACATTAAATATTCATTTGGCCGGATGGTGTGGTGTTTGGGGTTGCAGGATTTGTGCAAAATCGGTAAGCAAAAGAATGGTTTGCAATGTTATACCACATATGGGTAGGAACCGTTATCGGCCAGACTGGGAAGGGGTGGTGAATCGTTTAAATTCAATAGCAGCTATCAACATTTAGTGCGCATTGTGACCACGCATGTATTCCTGATCTTTCCTCTTATTGCATTGTTGTGTAGCGCAAAAACGATTGTAAAATATGTGGAATAAAAAAAAAAATTTAAGATTTATTATTTACTTTCAAATCATTCCAAATGTTCCAATTCGATGTTGGGCTTCAATAATCATTCTTGTTAAGCCCTTCAAAAAGCAAATTGTCCCTCTACCTTTTGTAAGAGAGCCTCATTTACTGTTGGACAGCCTCAAACATTGGTGCGAGTCAAATGTGGTGTAGTGTTGGGAAAATCCAACCTAATGCGGGTTTTCCCCACCGGTCAAGATCCAACTTGGAGTCGATCCTCCTAATACGATCCGAATCCTTCCTGGATTAGTATTACAGGGTGTTTTAGATGATAGAACAACCCCAGCACGTTCGTCATTAAACACAGCGCATGAAAGCTTAACTGTCGCAAGCGGAACGATAAAAGCATCAGTCATAACAAAAGAGAAACACATGATATTACAAACGTAGCGCATCTAACAACAACATCAGTTCTATGGCGGCACTGACGTTGTGGTAACATGTGCTGCAATTGTGATATCATGTGTTATGGCTGATGCTTTTGTCGTCTTGCTTGCGAATATTTAGCTGTCATGTGGTTCGATTTTTGACGAACGCGATCGCGTTTTTCGATCATCTAAAAAACCTTGTATCTACGACTAAATTATCCTATATATTAAATGCAATGAAGACAAAAACAGCTATGAAAGAAACTAATGACACCACGAACACTTTCTTTAAAGAATAATTGTAAAAAAAAAACATTTCGTTTTATATTAAGCACCATATAATTCTTAAATTTGAAAAATAGAGAACTGAAACTAAAATACAAGCATCTTCCATGCGCAAACGCATAAAATATTGCAATAAATTTAAAGTCCATCCTGCCTGATGAGAGAAGTGACAATAAAACATTAATTCTACCCTAAAACTACGTTTGACACATTGATTCCAATCCCGGATCTGGAACTCAAGAGGCCTCAATGATGGAATCTGTATCATCACAGATTCTGTAAAATTTGGAATTGCAGATACAGGATGCAGAAGATTCGAGACATGAGATAGAATTCTAATCCTAGAATCCAATCCGAATCCCATTTCCCTTCACTGATGGGGTCCACTATAATTGTTTTGGCAACAAATGGCGCTATTTACATAAGTGACCATGACGTCTCGATTTGAAAGAGTGCATACAAAATAAGTCAAACTGTACCAAACCGAGCGGAATTCGCGGTTCTAAAGAAGGTGGATATTACGATTTGAAATGAAAAGAGTAAAAACAGACCGGGCATTTTGTTGGAAGAAACCAAAAAAAGTTAAATCACTAAGCGAAGAGATGTTACAGATATATTTAAAATGCGCTTAATTATTTATTTTTAAAATATAAAAGTAAATAACGGAAATAAAGATAAATGAGCATTATTTTCACTATTTACGCCGTAAAATTCCAGACGCCAGCGGTGTTGAAGGTTTAACGTCCACGATCAATTCCTGCTGAGCTGATGCATATGGTAATATTCAGTCTCTTCTCATTGCCAAGCACGGATTTTACAGACCACAAACACAATCTAAGGAAAAACCCAAGGCCTCTAGTCCTAGTTCCATCTTGTAAGCATCTGATTAAGTTAATCTAAGCACCGTTTAGCGAGCGCTAAAGAACGATGATCGTTCCTTCGATTACGTTCGGGTTTTGGCTGCTGCAGTGAATTGTTTAATACTCCGCACAGCATCGAAATGCGTGGCATATTCATGTGGCGGTTGATGTCTGCTTTGACCTTTACAGTTTGTTTAACTTCACAAATACACCGATCCCTTTGGGAAGGGCTCGGGAAGCGTGTCCGCTGCAGACCGTATCATTATCATAATGCAAACATCACTTCTATATATTGAGGAAACGAGCCTGCAAAGCGAGCTCAGGCTGCAGTTTCCTACAGACCGTGATGGGCAGCAGTCGTGTGGTGTGAGTCGTACGTACAGCTCCTTCTAAGGCACGTTACAAATTAGGAGCTCAACCAAGCTGTGGCAATGTTGAGCTGATGTTGTGCTGCGAGTGAACTTATAAATCAATTACCCATCTTAACCCGGTGCACGGTATTTAGCCGGCAAGGCAACCGACTTCCGTTCCGGACGGGGTGTGGGGGCGGACTTTGATGTAACTTTGACAACAGATCGATACCTAGCAAAGCTCGTAACAATCGACGTTCCTTTTATGCTGAGCTGCAGAGTGTTAGAGTGTTTCGAAAAACCACTTAAAGTGGACCGGGGAAGCTTTCAGGAGTGCGATAAATTTATTACTTTTCCCCGTAGTGCAGTGCAGCAGGCGTTCGGAAGCTAAGGTGTGCTGCTTGGCATCGTATCGTACGACATGCAACCGGCCACACATATGAGGCCAAGGTGTAGAAAAATTGCTGCACAAACTCCAAACCATGCAGGGATCACTTTCAACAGGAAGTGAAGTGCGTGACGTTTAGAGTGAAACGGTCAACCAACCTTGACCGGAAAAATGCAAAATCAAGCACTAATAGGGCACTTCTGTAGTTGTGCAGCGCTTTAAGACGCTATTAAGGACCATTGCAAAATGGCCGGTTAGATGTGGACCGTTTGCGGAAAACAGGAAAAGTGCACGCGATTCCACAAACAGTGAGGGTTAGTAGTATGGTTCGAAGCTGAATCCGTGCCAGAACAGTTGTTGGTTGCGCTAGAGCACTGAACAAAAGTTGTCAGTACGATCGACGGGAGACATCAAACACACACACTCACAGTTTGGACGTTTCCAGCAAAATTTGAACAAATCGAATTCCATCGATTTGCCACGAACAAATTTGCTTTTGTGCCCTTTATGTGCCCGAGGTTATCTCGCGCCAGTCCTGCTGATGACGCTAGCGATATGGATTGTGATGTAGCAAATTGATTAGAACCGAAAGCGAAATGGAACGAAAAAAGCTCAACCCAATAGTGAAAAGTGTTTCGAGAAACGATTCCCGTGCTTCTGCATGTTACGTGTAAAGTGGCCTCTTCTACAAAAGAACTAACTCAAAAATAAAAAGTGACTCTCTCTCCGTTAACGAAACCCGAACACGATCCGTTTTGACAGTTTGTGACATGTGAAAAAGGGTGCTCCGGTTTAGCTTTATTTTTATATTCCGCTAGTGTTTTAACGTTGGTGTTTGGTTTTTATTGTTCCTTTCTTTTTTGTTGCAGTTCATTGTGAAGCCTTTGGCGAAATCAGAAAATTGCCCAGCGCTGGTTGATCATGATTTAAAGCGTGTTAGTGAGATTTTCCCGCACTGCTAACAGTGTGTGTGTGTGTGTGCGTGCGTGTGGTAAAGGACACTTTATGTGGTGAGCTTGTAAAAAAAACTGTAAGGATTAGTTAAAGAGAGCGTTAGTTGTTGGATGGCTACAAGTTTTACAGCAAGTTCCCGAAAAAATCACGATATGATCTTGAAAAGATTTAGTGAATCGCAACAAACGTTTTTGCTGGTTTTAGCAACTTTAGCACTGCTTCAACCGATAAATGGAGAAAGTAAGTAGTAAATAGTAGTAAGAAAAAAAAATCATGAATTTATTTAAGTGAATATTTCGGAACTCCGCTCCTCTGTGGGCTATGGCTTAAACTTTGCTAAGGAGTGATGTTGAATTTAAGCAGAAAATTTGTAAATGCTTTTGAGAAAAATGATTAATAACAAGGTTTGAAACGATGGTTTCGGATTGCCTTGTTATCATTTCAGATAAAATTGTTTTAATATAAATACCTTTTAGGTTTTTACGATACGGACCAGGAGAAAACCCCAAGGGGGCCGTTCCCTCGTAGTATAGACGGTCTATTCGGATAAGTGGTAAATTAAGTCAAACGGATATCGAAAAGCAAACATCCAAAAGTTTACTATAAGCTTGAAGAGAAATTTAAAATCCAGGAAAAAATTGGATTAATATACACGCTAAGGTGCAAGATGTTCGATGGCTGAAGGTACGATGTCAAAGCCAAACCAAAAGTGGAGGACCAAACCTTCACAGCATCACGTCTGGTTGTAGTATGCATCCAATAAGCTGGTCCCGACTAATTAACAACCACCCAGAATTTGTAATTTGCAAATTGTCATTAGGCATTCAATGCTGAAAGAAATGAAGCCTGGTTGTATTGTTTGGAGCGGAATTGGAAAAGTAATTCTATAACCTAGACCAGACATCGGCAAAGTTCAGATCTAGCATTTTTTTTTCGCTTAGTACTCACAAAAAATAAAAAAATTTCGTCACCAGATTTTTCCTTGGGAATTTACATCCGCACCAATTTTATCTAAACAGTTCTTATAAACTAACACATATGCTTTCCTGACGCGTACAACAGTAAACTGAATTCATTTGTAAAAGGTAAAAGGTTATGACAACGTAGTATCAGGGCAAAAACAAATCCAACAACATACTCTCAACTAACAATATTTAACATCTTTACAGCTGGAAATAGTAATTTACATATTTTTAGAATGTTTTTTGTATTAACAAAACATTAAAATTTTTATTACTCATAGGTTTATCAACAACATTGGGTCTCTATCTCGCAGGGCTTTGTTTTAATGAATGGCCTGTCTCTTTTCGAAAAAACTGTGCCGCCCTCTAATTAGGACTAAGACTCTGACACATAACGTCCAACAAGGTTTATATTAGAATTTTGAGGGGACAAATCGATACAATCAGTGTTCCACGACACAGTAACTCACCCGGTTGGAGTCTCGTCTCGGTGTGGAGTCGGAGCAAATCAGAAATAGCCTTTAGACACTATTGGCTCATAGACCAATATCAGATGCTCACGTATTGCGCAGAATGACTTCAAATACTTGCAATCTCGCCAGGTTTTTTTTTTAATATAAATGACGAAGTTTTTTATATTTAAACCACCAGTTTTTTTATATTTAAACAACCTTCTGTATTCGACGCACTCAACAAAGTTCCTCCGAAGGGGTGAGCTAAGAACTCAGATAGCACCAGAAATTTGTCAAAGGTGGCCGCCTAGAGCTCTGTTTGTTGAAGGAATCCAAAGAGATATTCCCTGTCTCCTTCCTTGGTCTTTAGTTAAGATATCGTAGTTGAACTAATCTTAGATGTTAGGAGTTAAATGAATTGATTCTCAATACTTTGTATTTTTCATTCAGGAAACCGCTATAATGTTGCAAGACTTTCACAGGACAACTTCTTCTCTGATTTCCTTAGTAGTAAAATATATTTAAGGTGTTTCATCACGCTTGAGAACTTCAAGTGGCTCAATCTTCCACCGGATCGTGTTTAACTATTTAGTGTTAATAAATTGAATTTGAAAACCGAAGAAATGATAATTTAATTTAAATAAAATCCCAACGTGTATGTATCTTTTACATTCATCCGGCTTGAGCGCCATCATAGAGGTGAATGTGCGGTTGTAAGTTGTTTGCCTTTCGCCAAGATATAATCACTGCAACCAGCGACGAGATCATTTGCTGCACATTCACACAGACTGTGTGCATTAGTTCCGTTATCGCAGCCACCACAAACAGCCTCCTGCTGCAGTTGCCGTGTTTCGATGCAAAGCACTAGTTTTACTTAGTTTGTCTTATCTTTCTTTGCTTACTTTTGGTATGCCCGTGCGCTTGGTTGGGAATTAATGAATCGCCACTCAAGAACGACACGATCAGCCGCTGCAAACAGAACACCGACGCGTTGGCTTGTAGTAAAAGGAGGTAACAAATAATAGCGCGTAGCGAAGAACATGACCCGAACACAAAAGTTTTTAATGTTGTTTTGTTAGATAATAAGCACTAAGCACGTTGAATTAGAAGCTAAGCATTGTGGGCTTCCCGAAATAGATTGCGGCTGCTCGGCTGTGTAACGTTCAAACCGCAACCAAGCTGCTCCGACTATTCGCGTACGTGATTAATGTACGTACATGTGCACCAGGTGTGCCGAGGCTGTCACACGCCTCGCTTTGACAAAACGCTTCCGAATCGGAATTGTGGCGGAGCAAACCTTCCCCGGTAATGGGGAACAAATTGCAAAACGTTTCATATCGTTACGTTTATTGACTTAGAAATCGGTAATTGAAAAACACGGCAGCACATTATTTATGAGCAGGATTTAATTATTCATTGCACCATCACCACCACCAACCACCCATCGACACTGGTTGTCTGCGTTCGTTCTCGGTGACGAGTGTATATGTGGAGGGTTCTCGAGAGTTTTCCAGACGAAGCCGGATGGAACAGAAAGCTTGGTAACACCATACACACTCACACAGATGTGAGCTGCTTGCTGGAAGAAGCTGCTTGCCTGCTGGTGAGCAAAGCTGCAGCATAAAAGGTAAAATTTTATTAACTATAAAACATACCGTTCCAGACTGCAAACTGCAGTACGATGGTTGGTGTTGGATGTATGGGTTTTTGCGCCATGGTTTGCAAAAGCCAACCCATTAGCTTACCCCATCAGGTGGGCCCGGGGTAGTACAATATTCCTACACAGCAGATGGTTTAATTTAATTTTTGGTGCGGATGTATGTGGCATGTTTTGCGATGTAAAGCATAAGGAACGTGTATCACCGCGGTGTTCGCATTCGCATAACTTTGATTGTCGTTGCCGTGCAGTGGAAACACGGCGACAAATTTCCCGCAGCACGCGTACACCCAACCTTGCACCATTGCTGGTTGAGTGACGAATGATAGACGATCCCGGAATTAGGCTACCTACCGATGACTACCGATGCACGCTCCCAGACGTCCACAAAGCGCGTCCGCGTACGCGTGGCTAAAACTATGAGGAACGAAAAGAACGATTCGATTTGTATCCGGAATCATGTCCCGGAATCGGGCAAGGTTATAAATAATTGATTTAATTTATAAAATAATACACATTTATCACAACACCGCAGGCAAACGGGTTATCGGGCACGGTGTGTATGTATGACCGGGGATTTGTGATTTTTATGTTTTGTTTTATTAATGTTTACCGACCCATGTCTGTCTGGTTCGGGGTTGGAATACTACGCCGAAAAATTCCACTCCTAACCACCCAACCTCCATCCCACACCCTTGTATGCAATTAATTTTCCACTGATTGCTGGTTTTGATGGGTAAAATGATGATGAGTGGAGTATTTTCTTGTTTTTTTGCCTCCCACCCGTGTTCGTGTTACGTTTATGTTTCACGCTTTTGTATGCCAATTCAGTTTATTAACGAGCTTTTATCGAGTGTTTGGAATGAAGTGTAACATACTTGAGAATAGCAATAACAGTATGATATTGTATTTCCTAGCTGCTGGAGCGTAATTAAGCAATCAAGTGTTTTATGTATGTTAATTATTTATCGAGCAACAAATCAGGTGCTAATTATCATTTTTATGTAATCATAAACATACATTATTTTTATATTTTTGTCAAGAAAGGGTATTTCCTTTTTTTGTATAAATGTTTTGTAGAATGGCCAGTTATGTAATTTATTATTATCTTATTTCATATAACACTGGAACTATTGACTTTTGATGGTGCAGGATATTTGATGTGAAAGGGAATATTCATTCATTACGTAACGTAAAATTCGTCCTATGTTCACAAAACGAAGCGCGACTGACATTCTCCATTTATGAATTATAAAACGATTTGATCAACACCCTCTAATGCTTTTTTTGTAAAATGTAACAAAGAACATTCAAGGAATGTTACATCTATCACAATATTTTTGTTTCCAACTTTATTAATGATGTATAGTTTACAAACAAACGTAGAGAGTCCTCTTACTTGAATTACTGCTACTTAAAACAGGTAAGAGGAAGGATTGGAAGTTAAGGGTGTGATCCGGAACAATGACTGCTATTTTCTGCATTAATGAGATCCAAACATAAGAAATCCTAAAGCACTTTGCAAATTTATGCTCCAATAAATGTCTTAACTTGGCCGCATACGATAGAATGAGCAGGCCGCGGATGCTGGACCCGTTGTTTCTAAAAGTATGCTGTAAAAATGAATAAAACAAGCATTTTTTTAAAAAAGTTTACATTTTTCAGCCCCATATTTTGACGCCTTAAAATATGTATCACATATGTTAAACAACTTGATTTTTAGTTTATTGCATATAAAAGTAGAGATGTCAAAGCGTGTTCGTACACTAGCTCGCCAGAGTTCGAGACGAATGTTGAACACTTCATAAATATCTATATGGGTTTTATTATTTTCATAACCCTTTTTGAACACTAGAAAAAATTTGTTCGGGGTAGTGAGAGTTATCCACTAAGGACTCAAACTGACACATACGCATAACCATGGAAGTGTTTGAAGGTTGCACCAAGTCCTCATGTGGAACCCTGGGTTCACTATATTCTGGGTTATAGTGGAATAATGGGTTCATGGTGCCGTGACCAGGATCATGAACAATTGCGGCAATTTCGGATGAAGCAGCAGGATGGAATATAGTTACCAAATGAAATTATGTAGTTTGTGTTGCGCGTTAGAAATCCAAGAGAGTTTATTTCTGATTTTCTTGCCCTACTTATAACTTTTCATGTGAGTGCCGCCTGCGCGACAACAAGAACAGTCCAAAATTTTTAACGTGACAAATTTAAAATTTCATGTTGACAAAATTTATCAAGTTCATGCACTTTTTGTGTTGGAATGAAATTGAGCTAACGAAAATATTTAAAAATTCTAATGGGCTATATCTAATGGACCACGAATTCACGATGTCCTTATTCTGTAGAGCTAGCAGTAACGATTATTTCATAGCAGTGATTCTCATCACTATGGTTGCTAAAACATAGCTGCAGTTACTGGAGTGCAGCTATCAAAATCAGTCAGACCACAATAGTTTTGTTTTAAGTTACGATGTATTAAGTGATTCTTAAAGGTGGCAAGGAACTTGTAGGATGAATTTCTAAATTTAGTTCAGCTCTAATTGTATATTCCAGTCCAGTTCCGGTTGTTTGATGAGCATATTAAGTACTCCGCTCCCTTCCCTCCTTATGTAACAAATCGTAACGCTGGAAGGATCCCTTCACTATCATTGATGATCCGTAATTAACAAAACAGTAAGTAATTATAAAAATAAAAATTAAAGTTACTTATAGTCTAAAGTCGAAGCTGATCGTTGTATTAGGGTGTACGTACTATTGCCAGCTTACTAGCTTACAGAAATGGCAGCTGAAGATCCGTCGTCGTGTTGTGAGATTTTGAGATTTTGTATCCGGTTTTGTCGAGTAAAAGACCGGCACTGAAACCACTATACCACCGGACGGTTTCTCTTTTAAAGATAGTTATTGTTGTAATAACTAGTTTTTTTTTTCTAAATTTATTATTTCAGTAGTACATTATGCGTTTGTACAGTAGAGAAAATTGTGCATAAACACATGAATTTTATCAAAACTTTCTTGTTTCCATAATGATAATCAAAATATTGTTCAATTGTAACCTTACAAACTCTTCTACGTTTTCTAAACGTTCCTTAAAAAGTTCTTCCAACTGCAATATACGTTCCGTTTGGAGAATGCCATTTTTTCCAAGACTGTGAAAGAGCTTCCAAAAAGAAAAATAAAAAAAAACGCCTATAACGAAGTGCATTTACCGACGAACTGCTTCCCTGGCGCTGTTAAACGATTTTGGATCAATTTTCGTTTATCGTGCTCGCTTGTTTTTGTCTCCATCACTAATTTGGGTTGAGATTAAATCTGTTTTACGCCCGCGAACGTTGAAGGCGCACTCGGTTTTTTTGTTGCTGTTGTTGTTTTGCTTTTGGCACTGAAATGGCAACGATTGATTTTTTAATTTAATTCGTTAATATCCTTCACCGCCGAGTGCTGCTTGCTGCACGAAAGGATTGCGCTGCGCGGTAATGGAACCTTTTAATCTGAAATTTATTATTGTCCCTTTTGTTTTATTTTGTTTTTTTGTTGGGTTCATTATGACGTTTTTCCGTTTTGTTGTGATGTATCGTAAATTGTTATGCATTATTAATAGTTTTATTTTTTGATCGGGGTTTTTTTTATTCTACAAAATAAAAATATGGAACTCATTGTGGAGGTTCCATCTAACGGTATACTTTAATAATGCATTTTTCATTACACGATCTTGGCATAAAAATAGCCTTAAGATTGTGTCTTAGAAGATTCGTCTATATTTGATTAATTCACATAATGCGAATTGTTAATAAATTTTTATTAACACCAACTGATGGAGATTTCAATAAAAAATAGGAGAGGAATTATCACTGCTCGCTTTACATACTTGACGCCTACATTCGGTCTGTGAACGTTGTTTAATTTAGCGAGGTAAATATGAAGTTAATGAAACCCATGATAACATCATGCCGTTAAAAAGTAAATAGTAATAACGATTACCAACTGTAACATGAATAAAGATCATCCGAAGTCGTTTCACCGGCCCACCACACTCTCGTGACTATCTGCTCTGCAAACACTTTGCTCATTTAATATCAAATTTCCACCTGTGCACGAAGGAATGGAAATCGCCCGGCATACGTGCAGCGATTGCATAATCTCATACCGACATCCCCGCAGCAACACTGAGCATCTATTATTTACCTTCGATTTCATTATCAACAGGCTAGCAGGCTGGCAAGAAGACGGAAGAAATCGAAAGATCGAAAGACCATTCCCATTATAATTACTATCGATCCGCTACGATGTGTGAAAATACCGAAAACCGGAAACCGTTTCACCACTCTTACCCCGGACTGCGTGCATCTTCCGAACGAGTCTGTCGGGTTGCAAATCAAGAATGCCCTTCACCATGGCCAGCGTATCAGATGTACCAAGAATGCCGGATGGCAGATCATGAGCTGAGGGGAAAACAAAAATGTAATTCCTACTACCGGGAAACCCAATTTTTGTAATAGATACATAAAACTTGGCCACCTATTTCTGTAGCATTTCGGGCTTCGTTGCACTATTTTACGGTCCGGACCTCTTTGGACTGCATGCAGCGACTGCAATGCAATCTACGAATGCCAGCGCCAAGCATTGTGAAAAGCCACATAAATGGTTCACAAAGGGTATGGTGAGAAAATTGATTCATGACTTACCTCACCTACGTAAAGGGCGACACATTCGGTCTTCGTCAACATGTCGGTCGGTGGAAACTAACGAAGAACTCTTTGCCGTAATTGGATTCGAACATTTTATTACCTTTTCCGAAGCATCATGTGAAATGATTGTTCTCTCGCCGCACTCCTGTTCGGTCGTTCGTGTATCCCAAAATGGGTGTGTAGTTGATACAAGATATTGGTAGCACAAAAGTCGTAAGAATGGTGGTCCTTTAACAGGTGACTGGAATGGGCGAGTTTTTATGCCGATAGAAGTTCTATAGCGCTTTCAATGATCCTCGAACGATGCATTAATGCTGCTCGGTTAGGTTATAGTGGATGGTGCATTGAATGGCTTTTCATATGTGTGTTTTAAAATGTACGGATAGTTTAATTATAACTGTGGATCTGTGTAAAACATTTCTGTAAGAAAATGTGTAGTATGTGCAATTTAGTAAACGATTTTTGATACTTACATTTGGTAACTAATTGTTAAAGCTTTTTTTCGTCTGGAAGGTATTGTAATATTTTTTTAATATTGTATTTTGATTATAAAAAATAAATTTGATTTTAATTATACAAACAGTTTTTATTACGCTTATACACATTTCTCAGCCAACGCTATAAGAATTTACAGTGAACAGTGCATAACGTTAATTTTGAGTTTAATCATTTCCCAATTATCGACGATTATGAAGGAAATAGGAATGTAAATCATAACAGTTGCATACCTTCTGGCGCTGTTATATTTTATTATTCTTTGCTATAAGTTCATTAAGTATCGAGACTATTAAGTATCGGTGGTAGGATTCCTTCAAGCTTTACGTTTTGTGATAAAAGTGCAACCAGGTCAAACATTTATTTATTTAATTTATTTTATGTATTTATTGTTTTCGTTATTGTATCACTTCCGGTTCATATTATTAGTTCATTATTTGTTTGTGTTTGTATTATGGTCCGTGGTGTCAGATAAGCAATATGATTTAGTCATCCTTCATGCAATTTAACAAAAAACCAAATTCTTGACTTTTGTGTTGAGTATATTTATACTTTATTGTTTTAGAAATTGTTACAATAATTTGTAACATAATTTGTTGTAAATAATGCGCATTTTAAATGCTGTCATTACATTAAAGCCTCACTAGCATTCCTCATTGTTCGAAGCCAATTAATCAGTGGTGGATTTGGTCACTTGGAGGCAGAAAGTCGAATGAAGCGTGGAATGCAAAGCTTATGGTCGAAAAAAACCAAAATTAAGTATTGTTATTTTAAATGAACTAGATGATTTCATAGCGAATAATAGCCAAAAAATAAAAAAAAAATCGTTAAAACGTTTTCCGTGGACCAAAAAGACGTGCTTTATTAAAATAATTAATTCCCCTTTCAGCCCCTTAAATTAAATTATTGCATTTGTTTGAATGAATGTAAGATTTTGTATAAATTATACCTAATGTAGATCTTTTTGAAATCGTTCCAAATATTAATTCAATTACGTGCTGCCATTGTTTTCATTCGTAGCCATAGCGATCGAGCAGATCCTTTCGCTGTGCTGCCAGCAGGGCGAGGAATGGGGCCTGCAGAGCCGGACATGCTCCAGCTACAACGAATCCCTGGAACTGGTACCAGCTGGGCTGCACGGATTGTGTCTTTCGACCATCGAAATATGCTGCTCGAAGCAGCACAAAATTTACCAATGCACGGCTGGCCACATCGCTGCCCGGCAGGGTCGCAGCTGTTTCCCGAAAGGTGACCAGTCGGGCTCGGAGTTTTACACGGTAAGCATCGGGTTCGGAATCGGCATGAGCCATCCGAAAGCCTCCGTACCAGGATAAGCACACCGTAATCCAATTTCACACTTCTGCCTATATGGAAATAACGCACACTCTCACAAACAAACTGGGTTTCCTTGTCAGGATTGCTGCGAAGCGTGCAAAATAGGGCTGGTAGTTGGCTCGAGTGCCAACAAGTGCTCGGTGGAACCGTTCGCCTTCGGCAGTCCCTGGGACGAAATCTATGACGATTGCTGCAACGAAATTAAGAAAAAAGCTGGAGAAGATAGCCGTAAGTCGTTGTCCTTTGCACCTGGTTCTCCATTTGCTCGGAAACACATACACTGCACTTTTTGTTTGCTTTGTTGGTGTTTTGTAGACTTGTAATTATTTTTTATAAACACATTAGAATACATATGAGCACGATGGTTGGGGCTTTCTTTCTTTGGTTTGCTTTTTCCCTCCGTAGAAGGTTGGTGTGAGCAGTTTCCAACAAGCTGTTCGCAGGTATGCGAAAACGTTGGAGAAGGTTCGTATGTGTGCAAATGTCATCCAGGATTCGAGCTGATGGACGACCACAAAACCTGTGCTCCGATTTCGGACGAGGATAATGAAGCGGTCGAGTCCAAAGGGTAAGTGTGGCTAGACTAGAGATGATCGTAAAAACACAATTGACAACGAGCGGTAATGTACAGTAACTTAGCATACATATTAATAAGCAAATTGGTTTATGTAAGAGTTAGAACTCCGTTAGATGCCAAACTTCTTTACAATGACCATTTTCATTCATCATAATATACTGGTAATAACTGTTCAGCAAAAAATATCGACAAGCTCGCCGTGG
>AXCM01004175.1:0-23949 GCA_000473375.1 Anopheles culicifacies | reverse complement strand
CTTTCTTGTATGACCCTCCGCCACATCCTTCCGTTTCCTTTTTTCTTTCCCTATAACATTGGGAAGGTGTTTTCCCTCGACGAATGCAACAAGCTATTAGCCTCGCGTACCTTTTTGTTCCCGCCGCTCATACTCGGTGCGCAGTAATTATTCAAATAGGAACCTCCCACCTTTACCACCACTGGCCGCTGAACACACCGACGCAACTTCACATCCTTTCAAGTAGTCACAAAGTCTTCAACTGAACTTTACGCACACCCGTACGCAAAAGCCGAGAAAGAAAAAAACACATCGAACAGCACAAGTAAAACATCGAGCGTAAATTAAAAAAAGGTACCAGGATGTGCCGATCCACTCGGGGTGAAAATTTTTAATGTTTAATATTTAATTAGCGCACAACGGTTTTTTTCTTCTTCTCTCTCTGTTTTGTCGATCTATTTACTCCGCTCTCTTCAAAGGGATAATTTCTTTTGCTTTGAAGGCTGTACAAGCGGAGGTTTTTTTTTCTTTCGTGTATCCTTCGTTTCCATCGCAATTGCAGCATTAATCATCGTCAGGGCATCAAACGATACCTTCGTCACAGATTCGACGAATATTCAGGGTAAAATGGAAAAGTTGTTATGGTAATAAAGTCTATAACATAACTATGAGACAACTAGAGCGTTTTAAAGAATAAATGGTAAATTTGAATAAATCTTGTTATGGCTAGTTGTGGGGAATAAAATTAGGAGCAGATAACCATCTCCTATTATTTTGCATTATGTTGGATTTTCAAAATCTGTTTACTTTTAATTGTCGAATTTCACAAATCATCTAAAGCTATTTACAACAGAAATTAAATAATTTCTTCATTCTTTGAAATTAACTTCTTTACATGGTTGGTTTATTGTTTTTTGACTCTTTGAACTTATTCTCCTCTCAAGAATTCTCATGGAAATCCATTAGAGATTTTTATAAACATTTCGAATGACCAAAATGTGAAACTAAATATTTACGAAACTGAGCTTGGAGACACCAGATACGTGTATGCTGGGGTTCACTAGACATTTAACAAAAATGTATACATATCTCCATATAAAAAATTACATTATCCTAGACTTATTTAAAATACGAATAATTTATACCGAGTTTTAAAATGATTGTTTGCGTTAAAAACAATGAATTTTAGTAAGTGAAAGATATGTAACAGTGTGCGTAAAAACATGAAAAATATGATTAGACGTATTATTTTATTTTTTACAACTTTGCACAACATCATTTTTACTTACTCTCTTCCACGCTTGTAGTTATTCTCAAAAAACGAGTGAACTTAAAATTTTGCTACAAACTGAATATATAAAGCAAATAATGTTTTCTCAATCACAACTGAGTGCTGCTTTTTGTTCAGAAGGAAGGTTTAAAGGTTTTATAATATTACTATTCGAAAGATAGTACAAAAGGTTGGACCTTTTACCCGGGAACTGACTTCTATGCGTCGCCATCTTCCCTTTATGCTATTTGGCGGTATATTATTCACTAAAAACTTAAATTATTTTGTGAAACCAATGCAAGCGAAAAGGAATTTAAAAAACAAACGAATAATCGAATAAAGCGGACCTCTTTAATTAACCAATTTCAAGAAACTAACTGTTATTTACCCAACAAAAGAGCTAACAAGTTAAAATATAACAAACTGAAAATAAAGGCAAAATTTCGAACCATCTCAAAAATCCTTACCTAACTTTCCATTTTTCCAGCTCTCAAAACCTTTTTGCACCCGGATAATCTTTTGCAAAGTATTTGTCTCGTCTATCCCGCTTTTCCCCGTTTATTCTTTACCGGCGGCATCGTTCTAATCTCAACGCTTCAGTGGCGAAGGAATTCCGCACTGAAAAACTACCAGACAAAACGCTAGCAGATAATTTACGATCCTCGGCAAGGGGCCCACTTTTTTCTTTCTCGAGCGCCCTACATGGGCCGAAGAACCGTTCCCGATCGGACACGGGTTAGACAGAAAAAGCATCCTCCGCATCAGCATTCTTCCATAACCGTTGGTGGACATTTTCGGAAGAAACCGTTGGGTGATTAATGCAACCCTTCGCGATGGAAAGATGAGCAACTGGCTAGAGTTGCAGCGTTCCCAGTATGATGGGAGACCCGGAGGATCTCTGATGAGCTGATACACCTCCAGAACCTCTTTTCTTGCGTTGGTCTGTGGATTTATTCAGCCTTTCAGAATCGTGCAGAATGGAGTGGGAAAGGTAGAAAAAAAGTACACGGAATGCCAAGCAGACGGCTAAACTTTACCATTCTCAGGCGGCCGTAGACAGACATCGATAGTTGCTACAAAAGTGTATGTGAGCACGAGTTGGCAGTTTGAACGAAAAAAAAAAACGTTCAGAAAAGAACCGGCATCGTCTCGAGGCAGAAGAGAAATTACACTCACTTCGTACGTCTACCGCCTTCGATCGTGTTCGCCTTCGCAACCGACACTGCGTCTTTCATCGTTAGACGCCCCGAAAAACCGTCCAAATCTGCCAATCCACGCGGTGCTCTAGTTTTTATTTACACGCGACACACCGACGGAAACGTACTGTTCGGTCGTTTCACCACCACCAAAATGCAACGGAACCGAACGTGCGGTAGACCAGGCCTGGCGGATCTTGGCGGTACTATCCCACCAGTCTTGATGGGCCACCAGTAGCAACGCAACACATACAAACCGAACTACCGAGCTCTCCATGCTGCCATGGCCATGTTTGAATTCCTTCCGTGTCTGGATCTCGTATTCTCTCCTGAGTGTCGGCGGTATCGTTTTTCTACCGTTTCGTGCTCACATTCCCAATAAGAATGAGATATCCTTTTTTGTGTCTTTCGCGCATTTCCTTCGTTTGCCTCTTCGTTAAACCATTTGTTGAAACGGGAGTTTATTTTTTTGTAGCTGCTGTTGTTGTTGGTGATGTCGTTGTTGCTAACTTTCCTACAACTTATCCATAGCTTGGAGACGCTGTTAGTTCACGAACGATGTTTCGTTTTGGTAGTCGCGTTTTTGTCCTATATTTTCATTGCATCCCTCAAAGTCTTCCCTGCTCCCTTCCATCCCGTCCTTTCATTCCGTTGGATCATGTATCTTCCTGGTGGCCTTCCTACCTTGACCTCTATCGTCGCTTAAAGGGGAGTTGCTTTTGTTTCTCGCTCACCAATACTACCGTGTAGATTAGTAGTATTCGCTAAGTTTAGTAGTTTCTCACCACCACCAAAGAGTCTTGATGCTAGCTAATTTGCAGAAGTATATAGAGAGCTTGAAAATAAATAAAACTAATATGCGTTATTCTTGCTTTTGGTAAAAACAAACTCAAACACGGACGTGTATCAAGAAGAACGAGTTGCACGTAGAAGAAATCACAGTTGCATCATCACGTTTCGTTCATCTCTGTTTCCTGGATGCTTACGCTATCCAACTCCACAAGGAAGGTTTTAAGCGGTAACAGTATCAGCAAAAAAATGACAGGCTCACCACCAGGCGGAATATTCGTTAATGTCTCTGGAGGCAGGAATTAGGAATTACACGTACGTAAATTATTGTAAAAATCTAGTTCCCATTTAAACATATTAAGAATATCCTTTATTCAGTTCAATGGCTTAGAAAGGTTGAAACGGAATTTTTAACCTCTTAAAACGGTATCTTTACGCACACACAGACACTCTTTTTGCTACTGTGCATCGTCATCGTCCTGTCAGCGTCATCAACATCTGTCAAAAGCTTTCGTACGTTCGCTTCTGCATCGTCATCAGTAGTAGGTGCTGGAAGAGTATACCGCCCATTGAGACTACCGTCTCGTTAAAGCGCCTCTCAGGCACGGACAATATTTTCTACTAATGTTCTTCAATACTTGCCGAAACTTGCCGTGACTGAAGAGTCGTTTATGTACAAACCCTCTTTAGAAAAAAAACATACACTTAGGTGCAAAGGTATTATAAAAGGTGTTGTGTTTGTAATATTTTTGTGGTTTATAAATTTATGTTATGATGAATAAAACTAGTTTGTTTTTGCATTTAGAGACATTTTGATTGCGTTTTAAATAAAAGTTCAATTTCTGCATGGAATATAGTCCATTCGAGTGAACCACCAGGTGTCTCCATTTCAGCAATATTTTGCTTCAAATTTTATTTTTCATCAAAATTTTCCCCACTAAAGGTGTTAATAAAAGTATCCTAACAAACCTTTCATATCAACCAAAGAGTGGACAACCCATTTTGAAACTCTTTATTCCTCCACACTCAACTCTAGCATGGTTTTTTTTTATCTTTTACACCAACGCAAAAGCATACTTTATCACATCTTACGCATCTCAATCCTGCCCGGCGGCAAGCGCTGCGTTCGATGCTCCCCATCAGCCCGGTGGAGGCTTCACCACGAATCAGCCTTCTGTCGCGACAAAGTGCCGACCTTTTTGCCGTCCAAAGGCTGCAGCGCTGCTCCTGCTACCGTTTTGTGGTGAGCGACACAAGCAAAGCAAAATCAATTTTAACTTTTTTCGCTAACTTAGGATATTATTTTCCTTCCACCCGGTTCCCCCTTTGCACCGTGCGGGTTGCATGGCCGCGAACTGGGTGGGAGCGCGCATACACACGTACAACGTGGAGCAGAACATCTTTTCGCCAAAACAGAGCGTGTTGGCAGCGACATGAGCCCTTCGTTAAAACGGACGTACACACCCGGTTATGCCACCTGTCGAGAAGTTGCAGTAGTAGAAGTTATTTATTTTGCAGCTAAGCGTGGTGGGTTGAGCGGGGAAGAAATAGCTGAGGCATGAAATGCTCATAAGGTAAAATATTCGCAGAAAACAAAAAAATAAAGTGTAATAGCAAGATTTTCAAAGAGTCACGGGAGAAACATTTAATAGCGACATTCGGCATAAACAAGTGCAATCTGCAACAATTATTGTAAATATCTGTTTTTTTAATTATATAGATAAACTTGCAGTTCTTTATCTGCTTTTCCGCTCACGGCTAATTACGACGCCTTGTTCTCATTAATACACCCATCCCCACACGTCATAAGGTGGTTCGGTTTGAAGTCTTTTCTTACACACCTATCCCACCACCCAACCCACTTCATCTGTGTGCATGAAAACTCATTTCATTTAAAGTTTTCCTATGCACTTTTTTCCGGTGCACAAAAAACTGTCCCAAAAACAGGCCCCCTTGCCGTTCCGGGGAAGCTGTGCTAGTACTGTGCCGGTGCCGCACAAAATGCGGACACTTCCTGCTGATCGTGTTGGGGCATGCATCAAGCAGCGTACAAGTTTTCCGACCACGCCGTCCGTGGTCTATCAAGAAGGAACGAGTGGAAAGCATGGGTGGTAGAAACTTAAATGGCACCCAAACTTGCAGCCGGAACACCCGCGATGCAGATAGAGATAGACACAACCGTACCGGGTTCAGCGGCTTGCTCTCGCCTGTTCCTGTTCGCCTCATCATCGTTCTTGGTTGATCCGACCCAAATGCTGCTATTGGAGCTTGTTGGAGTGTGGACCAAAGGTTGGTAAAAAAAAGCATACATACACACACACTCTTTCTCTCCCGGGACACTGTACGTGTACACCAGGAAGAGCTGTTCGTATACCGCCAGAACCCTCTCAGACTCCTTTATGACTCTCTGTGACACCTCGCGCTATTTTTTTGCTTTCTTTACGATCCTCCTCGTGCTGTTGGATGCTGCCACCCGAAGCTACCCGAAGAGCCTTAACTTCACAAACTCTTGCCTCCTGTTTCATGTACTATCGCACTACGAGGAAAAACGCATAGGAAAAGAATTTTAAAACGCACACACATACACTTGGAGGACGAAAAAAAACACTCTTCACATCAACGGCAGCAAAGCCCCTGCTTTTTTGGTTCCTTTGAAACGTTCAACGCCCAGTGCGGTGCTCCAGAATTGCAGTAGCACCGAACGCGTACGCAGAGAGGGAGCTGTGGAAAGTTTCTTTTATTTTTATACCCTCCATCACTTTCATTTGAAACAGCTTTGCCGCGACTTTTTTCACATATTTCTTTTGTTGTTTTGTTTTTTTGCTGCCTCGTGGAGCGCACACATCGATTGGACGCGCGTTAGTGCTCTAGTTGAAATTCGGCAGGCTGACCAAATAATCGACAAAACGGCTTTATGTAGCAAGGCTGCCGTACACGGACAGTTGATACATTGCGAGCAAATAAACATTTTAGAGAGTTGAAAATAGCACAGTTGTAAAACAGCATAATTAAATGTCCGTTTACGTGATAAAATATTAAAAAGTACAAATTAATTAAAAAAAGGAACATTTATAATACTGGCTATCCTGAGTAAATGAGACGAAATAAATATCATCTTCAGTAGCTTTAGATTGTACTTTGAATAAAAATTATAAGCACCTAACTATTGTACCATAAAAATAACGCTGTGTGTGGTGAGCTTATCATTACGAGCATAAAAAAAAACGCCAACAAACCAAACATACCCACCAGAAGAAGAAAATAGCACACCGTGTGGAAAAGCTGCGTACAGGAATGTGGTGGAAAAAAATGGGGGACGGCTCCAGATACTGGCTGTGCGGATGGAAGTGGAAACCGGAAGAATGGACCGTAGCCACTGGATTCGCGAATTGGATGCCCGAAAGTTGAATGTGCGCGCGAATACTCGTTTATTCTTTTGTTCCAAACTTTCCATTCCATTCCTTTTTTAAACTTCTCTCGTTTTTTTATCTTTTTTTTTGGTGATGCAACGCGCACTCCTGGGTGTTCTTTTTTCCTCCCTGTCTTTCTTCCCTTATCGTACAATATCCCTTTTATCCCTTTGGTCATCTTTTGGTACTTTTTGCAACTACGACGATTTCTCATCAGCTCCCCACTCCTTCCTCCCCCTAGTGTCGGCCATGCACTAGGTTTGTATAATTTCGCGCTGTTCACATTTAACGGAAAATCTCCTGCTCCCCACAAAGTGGTTAAAGTAGACAGAAAAAAAAATATTCTAGTGGGAAGAACGGGGAGATCAGAGGAATGTAGAGAAGCACTCTTTCACACACAAAACGGTGTGGCAATGAAGAGGAAGGGCCCACAAAATGGCTCGATTTGGTGCAGCGGCATTGCTAGTTGCACATTTTATCGCAATGAACGCGAGAAAATAAAAGAAACTGTCCACTCAAAGGATATCAGGTGGAATCGTTCAAACAAGACATGGAAAAAAAGATTGCTGAAAATTACGGTGAAATTGTTCCATGTGCCTTTAATGACGGTTACATTAATAACTGAAATTGATAATGTTTTGATTTCTTTTTTTTATTTTTAATTAAGTTTACAATCTAGATAAAATGAAACATAATTTTCATACTTTTTAATAAGCCCTTCTTTCGCATTAAATTTTGCCCAACTAAATAAAATATAGCTTCAAAACATATTCGCTGAATTGAACGATTAAATCAACAACGAGAAATGGTTTGTTTGCAACATTGAATTTTGCATATTTTTCTGTCAGCGGCACCATGGCACTATGTGCTTGCAATGCGTGCAATAAAATCAGAATACTTTTTTTTATTTCAAAATAAAAACAAGCCAGCTTATTTAAGCGAAATCAAGTGGAACACACAAAAAAGGTAGAACCAGTTGAGGTTTAGCAAAACATGAGCTGATTATGTAGGCGTTAGTTAGCGAGGATGTCAACCGCAGTAAACCAAATCTATTTATGTACGCATACATGCACACATGTGGTAGCTTGGTCGAGCCTGTTTTCACACCACAACGAACCTCATTTACTAGTAGACATCCCCACAGCATGGGTCCCTACTA
Source organism: Anopheles culicifacies (assembly GCA_000473375.1). Taxonomy (NCBI): domain Eukaryota; kingdom Metazoa; phylum Arthropoda; class Insecta; order Diptera; family Culicidae; genus Anopheles; species Anopheles culicifacies. The sequence goes on along the minus strand of AXCM01004175.1, from coordinate 16,146 downwards.
CAGCCTGCCGTCCTGCTAGTGGCTAACAAATGCCGCACAATAATAGCGACTGAAAAAAAGGCAACGTTACCACAATACATAACAAATCGTTCTAGCATGTTATGTTCCCGTTGTACCATATGGGAGAGGAAAATGTGAAAAGGCACAGAAAAGGTGTGCAATGTGGGGGTCAGAACAAAGCAAAAAAAAATTTGATGTTGATGATTTTAATTAAAAAAAGAGTAATATAACATATCAAAATACATGTCTATTTTTCGTACAGATAAAAAAAACCTATCAGTATCGCATAAAACATTTTACCGTACCGCGAATTAAAAAGTTCATCCGTTCATCAGAGCTTTGCAGCATTTGGCGGTTTTTTTTCTTTGTGTTTAGTAGCGATGATGCGATGGTTGATCATACATGCATTTATGAAAAATGGGTAACATGTTGTTTTTTAGGAAAGTCCGAGTAAAAGGACTTAACAACTACCTCTACAATACATCAGAAACATTGCAGCGCCTGACAATTATATGACAGGAATAATACCCTACCTAATTAAAAGCCAAATTTATGCCAAAATATGAGCCAAAAAACCCAAAAATCCTTACACCAATGAAAATATCCAATACGTTAAGGCTTCACTTTTTCATGTATTGTTTTAATTCAGTGTTCGGCAAGTTTTTTATTATTTGTTTCTTTATTTAAGTTTTAAAAACTATTTTTATAAATATAGATTAAGAGGTATAGATAAATATTATACAGAGGTAAGTTATAAACATAAACAATAAAAAAAAAACCTCGAGGTGTCTCTTGGCGTGCCATTTCTGGCTTCCATGACTTGAATTTACCCACAACTGAATAGTCAGTCTTGCGTAGGGAGGGAACGGTCCAGATAGGACTCGATCTCCAGTCGTACCGTGTAACGATCGACGCCGCTATTGCCTCGCTCCTCAGAAACTTACAAGCAGTGTAATGTGAACAGCAATACACCGCCTGACACAGTCCAACACCTCGTTAATGAACGAATGATGACATTTATCTGTGTTCGCTTTCTATTGTTCAATTTCCCCTTATGACTATGCCTCAGTCGCTTAGCCATTTTCAATCTGCCACGTTTACGTGATGTATCCCACCGGTGGCTCTTAAATTCGTGATTTGAATTCATTTCATGACTGGAATACGTTCTAAACCCTTCCCTGCATATATCGGTTTTAAAACGCTAAGGTATCCGTTTTTTCTCTTTATTCCTTCTTCGTCACTATCTGTTGGACTGTGGGCAGACAGCTTCGAAGGGAAGGATTGAAGCTCACCCAAAGATTGATAACGAGTGTCGAAGGACATAGGAGCAGCAAATGATACAGCAAAGGTACAAAAACGACCATAAACCCAGCTAATAGATAGAGAGCGGCGAAACAGGAAAAAAAGGATAACGGATGTCGGATCCAAAGTTTGCACTTGCTCAAATATGCACGAAATGAAAAACCTCAACCACATGGTTGGGAAAAGAGTGGGGATGCGCTATTCCCCTCCCAAATACACCCACCAGACGTACAGACTCATCAATCCGATCCAGGATCACAATTCATAACCTAACCAAACCAAACCGTACCGAGGACCCCGGAACAGCCAGTGTGAAGCGAGTTTAGCACACGGAAAAAAATCGCATCCTAACCAATGGCAACAGCCAAATGATGACCACAACACACCGATTTCCCTTACAACCCTTGGTCACCGGTCCGGTATGTGTGTTGGTGCTAAAGCTTCCGCCCGATCATGTATCCTTTCCCCGGTGGATACCGGGAAATGGTACAGAATGGTAAAAGGGAAACGGAAAAAAAATCATCCAACCACCACCAGTTCCATGTCACAACGACCAGGACAGTGTTTTAGTGCGTGTCCCGTGCGTGAATAACGTAGCGGTAGCGGTATAGCAGATACCGGTTGGTAGTGATTGTGTAAACCGATAGAGGCACAAATTGCGGAGCACTATGTGCGATAGCGAGATGGGCCTTTTTTTGTTGTTCCATACTGATGCCCCCAAAGCACAACCCGGATAATGAAACTAGAAAGACTCACCAGGAATGGGTAGGGTAGAAAAAAAAAGCCACCCAACCTGCCTAAAGGGTGAGGAAGCATTGGAGAGGATCAGTGGCTGAACTGAGCAGGGATAGGACGTGGCGTAAAAAATCGCATACATACACACACACATTGACACATACACATAATAAATTTAATCACGTTTTCTACTTTGTTCTCGTCAACATTATTCTTACTATTCCTGGCAGCGGGGGATATTACTATTTTTTTAGCACTTTTATGTGATAGCGGCTATCTTTTTTCTATCTTTTTGGTTTTGCTATTGCTCTTATACACTGCACCGTTTTATGTAGTGTCATAGAGCAGGTGTCATAGATGTATAAAGCGGCGAATTAAAAATCATCGCTAGCACGACAGCATCGGTGCAAAATGATTGACGAAGCCATTTTGTGCTAGTAGTTTGCGTAATTAAAGACAAAATCATGTTTATGAAATATGAGTTGTTGAATCGGAAAACTTTCAAAACCAGCAGCTACAAAAATGCACATTTTTATCCGTCCATTTAGGAGCGTAGGCAAACGCTTAGCTACCTTACTCGTAATAAAGCATTTTAAAGTAATTAAAATTACCTAACATGATATAAGTATGCAATATTCCAATTCATAACAATATCAGATCAAATATTCACAAGCTATGATAAAAAAACACCATTTCGAATTTAAACTTACCTCACAAACAGCTGTTCTTGATTATTTACTCGCCAGGACACTACGGTTGCACCTGTAATTAAATAGAAAAAAACATGTTTCAATAATAAAGATGTCGTTTCACATAAAACATGTCACAAAACCTAATTACGAATGCTTGAATGCAACATTCCTAATGCTGGCAGTCATCGCCAGCCGAAACGCCTTTTGCGCGTAGTTGGAAGCCCTCCCATGTGTCCCAAGCTTAAAACGAAAAATACCAACCACTTTTTGTGAGTGGGACAAACCGTTTACGACATGAGCGGAGAAGAATTTCGGTACCAAAACAAAAGTATGAACCATCGCAAAGAATGGACGGCTTGCTCGTAATTATTTCATTAATAGTCCCATGGAGGCGAAACGTTACACGATGCATTCCGTACGTTCCACTGCATGTTGCAACACTTTTGCAGCGAATCGAAATACAATCATCGTTGTACATGAAAAAAACAATAATTAACACATTAACAATATATGCTGCACATAATTTATGGGAATTAAGGGTTTTTTGTTTATCGTGAAAGAATACTTATCATCATCCGGTTGCTCCTGTATTGTTTAGGTGGCACAGTGATATCGACGCCGGAATGGCTTTTTTCATGACTTATTGAGAACAAAACAATATGGACGAATTTAAAAATGTGTTTTAAATGATAAACAATCACGTCACAATAAGCCAAGAATAAAATATGACTGCAAATAATTATAAACGTATAGTTGCAATCATCGTTTCGTGATCATGTTCTGGTGAGATGGTCGTATCGTGCAAGTGGCCACCGGTTTATCCAACCCATGAATTCTTTTCATATTATCGTCATGGATAACGCAGGCGTGGTATGCGGTGGAGCAATAGTACAAATGGGACATTTGAAGTTTACGATTTTTCTGATCGTTATTGTCTAAGAGCTCTGTTCTGGATATTGTAAAAGTTATGTACCTTGAGTCGAAGGTTAACATCGATTAATATCATCGATAGAGGCTTAGTAGAATTCCGACCCCCAACAGGTCATTTTACATTCTGCGGAAACTTCTTCATTCAAATCACTTGTCTAAAGAACCTATGTAGTTCCAATACTCAAATACACCTCTGAGACATGGACGTTATCAAGAATTAATGAAACCCTGAGTTCGAGATAAAGATACTCAAAAGGAAGAAGATTGTGTGTCCCATTTAACTGGGCGGCCCGGCGTGAGATTTGCTTTGGCGCCGGACCTTCACACCACGGACCGGGGTTCAAATTGCATTCGGACCGTCCCCGCGTAGTGAGGACTGACTATCCAACTACGTGGTATAAATAAGTCTCGTAAGCCAGATATGGCAGGCATGACCGAATTGGTCGTTACGTCTAAGAAGAAGAAAATGAACTGGTCCTATAGATATATAGAGAGTTTGATAGGTTGGTCATATCATACAAATGGCAACGGGCGACAAAATCACTAAAGCCCTTTTACATTTTCCAAACGTATAGGAAAGGAGTGGCTCAGTGGCTTAGGAGATTTCAGCGTCTATCTTCAAACGGGCAGAACCAAGGTTCGAATCCCATTCATCCTGTTGCGGGTGCATTTAAGTCACAAAACCAGAAATAGTAGACAAAAACTTCTTGAGGTTGTAGAGACACTCAAAAAGAAATAAATAGAAAAGGCGTGGTATGCGGTTGGTCGAAAAAAGTACGTTAGAACAATCTGTTTGAAAACATTGCTCGATTGTAAGCTGTTTACAGGACTCGTGCAGCAGAAAATTACCGCTGTAACGCCGAATAAGAGAGTACATCAGTAAATTTATTGACCCACCAAATTAACGAGCAGTAGTGCAGAGCAGTTTAGCTCACGTTCGAACCCACAACATGTAAACTTTACACAGAGTGGCCAAACTACTTCATTACCAAGCTCAACATATTCCAAAATATAAATACCCATGGCCAAATGAACCACCCTAAAAGCAAGCCGAACTAACACATCATTTCGTTCCGTTCCGTTTTTTCCTCTTGTCAGATCCTAACTCATGCTGGTGACCAGCATAACATACTTCTTCACGATGACCCTAACATTTTTTTTTATGTTTCCTTTCTTAAAGTAAGAATCTTATTCAACCGCAATGAAGCAGAAGCGGACAGGTAAGTACCAAGCCAAGAGACCTCCAACGACCTTCAACAAATTTTTAATCATTCGTAAAACGTGCCCCAAGCCACACGTTTCGCGTTAGACGAGTATCCGGTAAAGTGCTTGCCGATGTAAGTGATGGAGGTAATGATCGTCAGTGGCGAGCAAAACAGCGAACATACAATCGAAACGAAACGCGATGATGATTTCGTACGCCGCTCATCAAGCTCGGGATGCGTGAGGTTCTGCATGGATGCACCGGGTTGTGCAGTTTTTGGCCCCGAATTGCGATCGTAAATGGTAGCCCACATATCAATCGGCAAGATGTGTAAGATCTGTACAAATTTACTAGTAGTAAATAATAGTAATATTTGTTTGCCAAAACACTCGTCGGAAATGCGATGTACTGGAACTGTTGTTTTCCTAACTACCTAACACCTTCGACCCGCGAGTAAACGGCAAAACACACATTCTCTTTTCGCGGTTCATGACACCAGCTACCGGCGGTGTAAAGTAGCTGCCTTCTCGCAATAGCTGCGACGCATCTAACAAACACTTGCTGTGGTCTCTGTTTGCACTACGACCACACAAACGGTCCGAGGTCTGCCAGTTCGCGACGAAGTACAACGGATCTCCTACTGCCCCTCAAGGCACGATCCACCGTCGGGTCAAGTGTTTGCTACTGCGAACAAATCATTCAGCAGCACCTAAACGGATATGAACTAGCCTCTATCTGTGGTAATGGTATTGGTCCAATCGTGCCCAATCCATTGACCAAAGTTTCTAGCACGGAACTGTAACGGCCTTTACACATGGCTATCGTTTTTTCGCGCATTTTCGAACATTTTCTACGTCAAAGAGCGCATAAATATAAATGCTTTCTCGATCGCTCGATGATTGGTTGTCTCAAGTGTAAGGAGTTTTTTTTTGGTTTTCATACGATAAAAAAATATTCATATCCATAGGTGGGTTAATTCAAAGAAGTGTTTACACATACTAATTCGTCGTAGGTAAATATACATTTTTCGTAAACATATCTTCAGACGATACGGTTGACTGCCTTCATCTCATGGTACATTCAAGCAGGATTGTCATACAGAAACTAGAAGCTAGAATTATGTAGTTGTATTGTCGTAATTTAAATATTTGACAATTATTTCCAGAAAAGTAACCCATAAATGTATTATTTAAACTATTTTTGAGTTATAAATTTCGATATAATTAAAAAAAAGCCAAATATAAGTCCAACAAATAACATGGCTCAATTAAGCGCTTGCACAAACGATGAGAGCTTTTATAAAACTTGTCAATATTCAACTTGTCAGATATTTTCAAAGCAATTTTTCTAAAGCATGATAAACATTCATATGTACTTGAAATATGAAAATGATTGACAAGATAAAACACTAGCCGCCAACAACAATCTGTTAGCTATTCCAGATAATGTTTGCATATAACTGGAGCTTATCTACTATCTAATCCATTGCCAAACATTTTTGCAAATAAAACAAACTTTCTTTCTAGGCCTAACGGTTGGCCAAACTGTAAACTTTCGTTGCAAAAGCAGTTGCCAATTTTTTTTCGTTTTCTGCAAATCAACCAGCGGATGATGCGAGGCGGACTCTAAAACAAAACCTCACGACAGGCGACGGCTTGGTTAAGATTAGGGTTTGCCAAAAAACCTGATCGGTGAGTTTTTTTTTGGTTTTTATTTTCGCACTACCACATGCCTTAGCTTTAGGTGCGTGGTTTGATTGGATGCGTCTAGCTTTCTATCTACCAGAAGAAGAGAAACCATAAAAAAAAGAACAGATCACTAAATAGCAACAAGAAAAAGAGACGCAAAACTGTGCCAATTCTTCCACTTCCGTTGGCCGTACCCGTTTGCCGCAGCATCACATACCACCTTCCCAAAAAAGGTATCACCGACCGGGTAGGGTGGTGGTTCTATTGCAAATTTTTCTTTTTCTTACCCTTCTCCTCGCTCTTTTTCTCTTTCTTTAGCGTTTCATTCCTTTACATTGTTTGTTTGTTGTTTCCACAACATCTCTGCTATTTTCTATTCCAAGCGGATCACAAAAATCGCCTGCGCTTGCACGCCGCGAAAGTTTGGCGAAATTATTGTGCGACCACAAAGCACCGCCGCCGGCGAAGCATCACGGATCGCCGTAACGGTCGATCTTGTCGTCTTCCGCGAATTTTCTTTCCACTTTCGGTGCTGCTGCCGTACGGATCCCCGCGCTCCACCAGCTGAACGTGGAAATTGGAACCTTCATTTTTTTTCTTTCTCCCCCAAACCGCTTTTTGGTGGCCGATTTTCGGCAGAACGGTGATGAATGAAGTGGTGGCCAACAAAAAAAAACTGCTAAACACGGCTCCAGTTTGGGCTTGTTCGGACTAATTTATCCTGCGCCATGGGCGCCAGCAGACCTTTGGGGAGGCTGCACTTGAAATTGGGTGCAGAAAGTGGCAGACATTTAGGAGAAAAAAACATAGTGAAACACTCAAACACACACACAAGGGTGCGCGCGCGCACACGTGAAGCGGTATAGAAAAATTAGTCAAATGAAGAACGAGCGAAATACGCTGAGGGAAATTAGAAAGGATCCTTCCATGCTAAGATGATTCGAAAGTTTCGGGTCTGCCGCAAGAAATGGGACACTACTCCCTAAATGTGCCTCCGGGTGACTGATGTAACGGGTTCGGTTATAAATATATTTTTTTGGTTCGCTTTGCCTGTGAGCTGGAATAAAAATTGCTCACCCGCCTTGCACCGTTGATCGAGCGAAATTTCGCAAAATATAATACATTATTCAGTAAGATATTATTAGATGTAGGATATTATTCAGTAATTCTACCGCACCCGTACATAATTAGAATAACGTAATACCTGCCATAAAAATTATTATGTAAATTTTGAAAACCAAAGAAGAAAGAGATATTGGGATAGATTTACATAAAGAGTTGTGGATTTAACTCACTCACAGATATTTAAATCATCAATGAGTATTGCAGCTTTATCTCAATATCATCTGACTCATGAGAAAACTCTTAGTTGCAACTAGTAATATGAGTAAGTGAGCTCAGTTAAGTTACTTGCGGGGAACAAACCAACTCAGCTCTATACCAGGTTAGCATATTGCGAAAGCTTTTCTTTTTTTTATCGAAGATTAAGTTTTAAAATATTCAATAACTTTATAATATGTTTCCTACCTCTATTTTACTCAATTTTCAATGGTTAGTATCATGCTACTTAAAAGCGACCAGTTTTCCAGTAACCGATAACCGAAGCAGCAGCGTAAAGGACGGTTTCTCGCTTCTTGTGCTCTTGTGTCGCTGTCGATGGACTCATACTGATGTTTTGTCGTAGGCCGTTAGTAGGACGGCAGCAAAAGCAGTCAAAAAAATGCGACACAACACGCACACACAACCTACCGAACAATGGCAACTGCAACAACGGTTACAACGCTACCCCAGGTAATGAACGCGCAGTAATCCGGCAGTAATAATAAGCACAAAAAAAAAACATTACTCACAGACACACATGCCTTACACGACATGGCGGTCAGAGTACTCGCTTATAGTTTATGTATATAGTGTAATTACACGTTGCCCTCTCTTCGGGCATTCTAACCTTCCTACGCCTTTCAAACCATTCGTTGGAGCTGATTTCCTACCGTTGTCATTTTAAAAGGAACGGAGGACAAACAAAAAATACACTCAAGTATAAACTGCTTGCAGTAATCAGATTTTTTTTTTCGTACACTAATGCACAACTCAAGATAAAAAATGATATTAACTGTTGAACTTACAGTAGAAATAAAAATCAATATCCCGTAATCGAAATATTCGAGCATAGCAATCGGTTTGCTGTAATTAAAAACACTATGTAAATTCATTAGCTGCTAGAAACCATTATGCTTTGTTCACTGCAAGTGTACATAAAATAGGCACGATATGCCTTCGCCTTTATGAATCCTTTTCTCGCTCCATCGCCCTACATAAACAAGATTCAAATCAATTAAATGGATGATTGATCCCACAGGCCAATGCTAGAGCGCTAGGCAATGCGAAGGAGGGCGATCACAATTCTAGCGAATATTGCTTTTAAAAACATTTCCAAGAAGCGTGAAAGGATTTCAGGCGCCCCAGTTTGTCTGTCTCGGAAAATACTGTTCAGCAATGCTGAAAAACAAATCAAATTTCGATATTGGACTTGCAAAAGTATCCACTCGCAAATGTTTGACTAGGTTATGATCAAACTAGATTGATTGTGTATCTTGGACTGTAATGTATTACACCCTCATCAATTTGTTACACCTATGGAGCGTCGTCGACACGATACAAATAAAAAGAAACATAAAATAAATATCGGTATAAAATATTAAAAATGAAAACATGACTGGGGTCTGATGAGAGAGTCCTATCAACATCAGCTAGAATAATAATTAATAAATTAAAATGTATTTCGCAATCATCAGATATCACGTCATTTCTTCTTGGGCGTTGGAATTCGAGATAATTTCTTAAATATGCATTCTGTATATCAAAGTTCCTTAGCAAAAGGCAGCGAAACGCATAGCATGTGCAATAAACTTTGATTTGTAACCAAAATGACAAATTTGATTGAAAGACCGGACTTTTTTCCCAAATTCACAAAACATACACCAATTCAAAATAAATTAAACAAAATCAGCTTTAAAACAAAAGAAAATGCATTCCTACAATATCTGATTACTGAATTTCGTAACAATTGACAATTTCACAATACATGAAACATAACATGTAAAAAATGTTCGATCAGTAACAGTCGAAGAAGAAAAAAACATTTCTGATAAGGACATTACCTCCATTGAAGAATGATTTGGGTCTCAGAATGTAATGATATGTTCACGTTAAGCGTTTGATTATCGACGCTTGGCTTTTGATGATTGTTTACATACAAATAAAAGAGCAATAAACAGGACAAAAAAAAATAAAAAATTACAAAAAAATCGGCGACACATTTCACAACCTGACGTTAAGGTCTAATCAATGAAAATTACTGCCACCGACTTTCCTTTCTCTGCATCCGAAGGTCGAATCACGCTCCTCGGGTCACTGCGTACCATCTGGGAGCTGCGGTCAAGATCGTGGTAGCTATCGGGACAGAATCTTGCCGAAGAGCCGATTGTTGCTGGAAATCATTTTAACATTGCCATAAATCAAACCCACCGGAACGAAACATCGAGATGATTCTGTTTTTTTGTAAAAAAAAAACTTGTGGTTCATTTACGTCTAGCCGATTCTAGATGATAGTTCCTACGGGTTCATGAACTTCTAATCACTGCATGACAGCTGCCCATGAACAAAACTTGATAAGTATACCTACTCTAACTTATGACGGTTTGTGACGGTTGAGTGTGATTGTTCGTACGTAAAAGTGCAATTTTTATTAATCAAATTGAATGCAACTATTGTTATATTATCAATATGCAGGTTGTGGAAGTTTTTACCAGCCGTGCAATTCACTTTGTTGTTAACGGAAGTTAACCAGAAAGCCTTTTTAATCTTAAAATAAACAGAAACAAGCGTTTGGATTATGGAAATTTCATGTCAAGAATTATGAATGATCTCATCATTGGTGAGCAACCAAATTATGAACAGTTGTTGAATAGTTATTTATAATTTGTTGTTATAAAACCAGCTAAAACTGGTTCTGCACGTAATGGAAAGATCAAAGAATAGTCTGCATTCACGTTCCGGAACTCATGTTGCAATATTTACGTTATCAGCTGGGCTCGCGCTGTCCCCTTTTTCAATCCTCCCAAAGCAAATACCGAACCAACCAAACTTTACGACACTAGACACTAAATGATAACGATACGCTTCAAGTGAACATTCTAACACATGTTGGTGCGGGATGATAAGAGTACCCGTCCGTACGTCCGCTGGCAGATTTTACCGGGAAACCTTACCCAACGGGTGCGCATTTACCGCTCGATGCATATTTCACTGATCGATGTTATGATTTTACGATGCTTTTTAAAGATTCAAGCAAATTCTCGAAACAACCCGTATCGGAACGTTTGAGTTCATTAGACGATGAACCAAAACAAAACAACGGTAACTAAAAACAATCAAGAAAATATTTAGTCACGTGTCATTCACTTGATCATCCAACGCTGTATAAATTCAAGGCAAAATTGGGTTTTTTCCTTTTATTTTAAACTTATTCATTAAAACTCCGTTGCTTTTTTGCTTATAACCATTTAATCGACCCGGAACAGTATGCACACTATGTAAGCACACGCGTTTTGAGTCAAATTTCCAAATTGTGCTTAAATAAACTTTTTATTGATTTGTGCATAAAAAAGGGAAGCAAAAAAACTTTATCAAGGTGACAAAAAGTGCACTGGACAGCAAGCAAATCAACAAATCGAAAAATCGAAACAAATTGTAATATAAAAAAAATGAATGGAACGATTACTTGTATAAAAACAACCATTGTCAGCAGCGTGTACAACATTGGCAATGTAAAAAAATAAGCAGGAAGAAGGCAAAAAACTAATTATCAATGAAATCTATGAATAACTTAAAAAGTGCAAAATCAACAACTAGCCTATCACCTGCACGATCACGCAAGAAAAGTGCATTTGTTGCATCTTTATTGGTACATTCTTTTTCAGTCGATAGAGCAGATTTTGGGTTAAACACAAAAGAACGGAAGCAAAAACGCATCCAAAAGTAAGGTTCAAATACCAGCAAACCATTGAATGGTTTTTAAATCATCACTCGAACGCAAAAAAGCGACCTAAAAACAAATAACATAACAAAGCATTTGGTAAACTACAAGCTTTTTGGGTATCGGACGTTACCATGTATCGTTGTTGCTCTCTTTGACAGAAATTTTGAGTGCGCAAATTAGTAGAAAACACTAAACAGAAAAATGAGTTTGAGTGTTTTTTCTTCTTCTTTTCATTCATTGCGGTTCTTTATGGACTTAATGAGAAATAACTTCATTCATCTCAAGTAAACCATTATGCAAGTCCATCCTATTGAAAAAGAACTTCTGCAAGCCATTTTTCTGGATTTATATCTATGTTATCTTTATATTTTATAACAAAAAAATGGTTTGTAAGATCATCTAAAACCATGTGACGATCGAGCATTAAGGTTGCACTATCCGACACCTTGTCAACTCCCCACCGGAACACCTTCAAGCTTTCTGCGTTCGGGGAGGGAGTCACATTGGCTCAGGGTCAACCGGGGCCTATTGTCGACCGACTAATGTGCCGTTCCCCACCAGCTGTTCTGCGACAGCCGAACTACTTCATTAGCGTGTGTCTGAGTATGTCGGCATGCTTTTGCAGATTTGTTTGCACCATCGACGCCATTTTTCCGTACGCGGTGCAGTTTGGGTGCCTAGTTCAAACTTTTCGAACCATCGAACGAGCTAAATCAATTCCACCCCAAGGTTGACCTCACTCAACATGACCTCCCGCTCTCCAGTCCGCTCAACCGTAGTGCATCGATTCACTCACTGGTGAAGGAGGGAAGGAATCGTGAGTGAATGGCACAAACAGCACCAGCATGTACACTCCACTAACAACAAAGTTTTGTTAACCATCGAAATTGTGGCCCCCGAAGCTGTGTCGCCGGTTCGCGGTTTTACTCACGGATGCCGTATGAGCAATAGCCCATACCGAGCGCTCTAAACATGCGACCGCTGAAAAAACCAGACGCACCTTCGTAATGCGTGTGCACTTGATCGCGCACCGCAGCGGTCATTCGTGGTTGCGTTTTAGCCGGGTTGGCCGCGCTGGGGCAAAGTGGTTCAAAAACCGACGTAATTGATTGGACGTTTTTACTAGCCGGAAATTACCATCACCCGCTTCACGATGATTATAACATGGTGCGGCACGGATTGAACTTAACGTAACGTTCTGTAACACAGTTCTACTGAACTTCGTATTAAAAGTTAGGGTAGCGAAAAAATCAAGAAATCGAAAAGACATCAGAAAAATGGGTCAAACGATCGAAAAATTTATAGTGGTTGCATTAGATTGCTTCTAACCTACGCACATTCATTTCAAATGAACTATTCTGTAGCAAGCAAACGTATCAACACATTAATATTCTATGAATAATAATAAACCAACATAACAGACGTTCACAATCGCAATCGGTTTCACTTTTTTTAAATTGCTTTGTTACACTTCATTATTATTATTAAGGACAAACGTTAAGAATGTGTATAAACCTTTCAAAAATAGTTCGTCTAAAGAAATAAAATGCCTTATCCTTGTCACTGGCAAACAAACAAACATCATATTTCAGACATCCGAACTTAATAATTTTTAAGAAAAACAGTAAATAATGATTACTTAAGTACTTCACCACATTTGCACAACAAAGCTTTTTACAGTTATTAAAAGAGTATATGATGGGTCTATCTTTTTTTTAAATAAATTTTGCTACAAGTCATTAACAATTTACGGGTGTTTCAGTTTGAATAAACACAAAAGACCAATTAACATAATCAGCTATTAATATACACTATCATATAAAATCCTTATTTATTTTTAAAACCATATTGATTTGATTATTGTGAGTTATTTTACAACGTGTTACAGAACAAGCAAATTTGTCTTCTGTAATGGTTTTTATTCAACCTAAAATAATTATTTTTTTAGTAGTTTGTTGTTAAATTTTGAAAGAAAAAACTAATTAAGACTCGACATTGAGTTGTATAATACTCAACTAGTCTAACAACTTTAGGAAGGGCCATAACATGAAACCATTCCGAGATGAATGAATGGCATACAATGCAGTGTATTGGAAAACCTTAAAAACAGGTTTAATCCGAGGAAAATACATGAACATTTCCAGGGCCAGGATTTATTCACATAAAACAAATTGCAAAGTCAATATAATTTATAAAGTAGGAGAAAAGCAATTAAAATGGCTTGGCCTCCGAATGTCTAGGCTTATCTTTTATATGTATTTATCTTGGCCTGCAATAGGCTTATCGCTATCATACAAGTCAATTTTCAAATCTATTGTTATCGAGATGTTGATATCCTCTCAACTTTTTGTTGTTTTCTTACAACTCTCTCAACGATCGCCCGATAGATCACTTTACTTAATGCTTCCACCTTACTTTGCAAGTACAATCGGTATATGATAAAAATTAAAAAAAACTAGCAGCAACTTACCGTGTAAATTCACGGTGCACGTCGTATTATTGCCCCGATCGAGGACCACCACACTTGTGGCGGCCATGATCGATTTGTTGTACTGGAATTTTTCCTTTTTCTTTCGCTTGCCCTGGTCACACATATACACTGCTTTGCGTCTACGATGGCCACGTGGAAAATCTATGGGACGATCAACCCCGTACGGTGTGCTTCGGCAGCGCACCACACCTCAAGTCTCACGTTAGTAGTCTTTCGTCTCTCCCGCGGATTTCGGTCCGGAACCGCGACCAAATAAACGAAAGGCACAGAAGTATGGACGGATGGATTTAAAAACAAAATCTGAGCTACGAATATTCGTAGCCTTAAACACTGGCCGCACTCACAATTTCCTGGAAGGATTTTTCCTCAAACTGGTAATCGGGTGCACTTTCACTTTTTTCACCCTTTGCTCCTAACAAACCTTTGGCACAGGCACACACCCCCCTTTACACAAACCCACCCACAATGCGCTTCCGATCGATGACACTTTGCTATTGGAATGGAGTAGTAAACGGAGTAGTAAGGACCGGCGAGAAGAGAAGAAAAAAATTACATCAAAACACAATGGTTGAGTAAGCAGATTCAGTCGTTTTTTTTCGTGCTTTTCCATCACCGTTCGTCGCCTTTGTCCTTTAGCGATTTCCCATGCCACCTTCTTAAAGCAATTAAAATCCAAATCCTTTTTCCGTTTCCGTTTTCTACCCGACCTGTTTAAGGTTTTTTTTTCTTCGCTCGTTTGTGACTGAATTTTGGCTCTGTGTTGTAAGTTTCGCTCACTGTTGGATGGCGAAAACTGAGTCCAAAGGCACACTTTACCGGCTTTCGGATCGCGTTTCCATCGTGCGCCGCCTTACCGCTCAGTGTAAGGACGCACCAGGGAAAGAGGTGAAAATTAAAAGAAAAGCGTAGCAGAAGAAAAGATGCGCCCTCTTTGCCAACGGCAAGAAGGTAAACTCTCGTTACTAGGGAACCTACTGTGTGCGAATGGAAAAACTGGGAGTCCCTTTTTTTAAATTTAGTCCTCGGTTTCGTTGGGATCAAGCGGTAAGGCTAGGTTTCCTTCGCCAGATTGAAAATTGTTTTTTTTTCTGCTTTTTGCATTCTTCTAATTCGCTGATGAATCGGATCCTTGCCGTACCTTTGCTGGCGGAAACGAAATTCGATTAAGCTTTCTGCGGGCTTAATTTTTTTCACTGTTAACCGAGAAACAAATGGAAACTAATTTACTAGAAGTGTGCTACAGTGCGTGTCCATTTGAATTGGTATTTCAACCCATTTTATTCAGTATGCCTTACGGCTTATAAAAAGCATTTATTATGTCTAGCAAGAGTAGTGTATTAAGATGCTAAAACATTATAGATACAATCGAAGAAACTCTCAAATCAAAGGACAACAACAGTATCCCGATAGACAGATGATTTTCAGGATGGGAGAACAGGTCCCTTTTGAGTTCGGAAAACGTGTCTTTCGCCCGCGTTCACACAAAACCCAAACCTACACGCACACGAGTTTCCAGCTTGCCATGCACAAGAGCGAAAAATAAAAATGTGTCTTCTACACCAACAGTGGTGAGAAAAAAAAATCCCAAAGCCAGAAAACTCCTTTATTTCATCCCCCACATTCCACTTTTGACACAGGAAGCGGGAGAACTCGCAATAGGTATGTTGCGGCAGAACGCGCACTTGCCTCCTTTACGACAACGCACGGTCGTGGTACATACACACCAGAAAACACGCACACGGTACACGGTCACGAGCGGAGCTACACGAAAGGTACGTCTGCACCGGAACACGAAACCGTTCGAAATGAATGGCGGCTTCGGCGGAGAAGCGCCAACAGGCCCATCATATAGCGGGCCCGCACCGTCAATGTATTGTGAGACGCGTTTCATCCAATTCCATTCAAGAAGAAGCAAAAAAAAACATACGACGTTCACGTTGCACGTTGGCGAGAACGTAAAAATGAATGGGGAGAGCAGAAACCGCTCCAACATTTATGTTCGTGCCATGAGCATCGGGCGTGCTGAGAGCAATCGTGGAGCTTTTACTATAGCGATGTGACTG
>AXCM01004174.1:0-22596 GCA_000473375.1 Anopheles culicifacies | reverse complement strand
AAAAAAGAACAAGAGGGAGGAAAAACATCAACAATTCGGTCCAAGTTCTTTGTGGTCGAAGGCTCATATTCTAGTCGTTGGAGGTTTCTGGCAATAGGCACGGTTTTCCGGGGAGAGTTTTGCTAAACTTGTTGAAGTGATGTTGTTTTTTTTTTTGTGTCTATGCCATGATACTTCGCTTAGGTGAGGGATCGAACCGACCGAAAGAAACCAGCATGGAAAAGTTTCAAAAAGCTTCCATCATAAAAGGGTGGCGAAAGTCATCGTACTTCAGCGTGGTGAATGATGTAATTCCATCGCGTCCAATCGCTTCAGGGAAGGTAGCTCCTTAACAAACTATCAAAATTTAGTCTGAACTAGTTACAAGTTGGATTTTGTTAGTTACAAGGAGGAAAATTTGTAGTAGAGTACGTCATAATTTAATTTTGTTTGGTGGATTCAAACATAATCGCAATAGTTACCAAAACATTCGCAAGAAAAGGTTTTTAATTAGCTGCTTGTGCAATAAAATCATTACAAACCTGCATCACTGATCCTAGAAGAATGACCTTCTCAATGCTTTTACATGAATGTTTGTAACATTACACAATATGACAAAAAATACTAATGAGACATCATGTTAAATCAAAGAAAGAAACGAATTCAATGCCGAAATGGACTTAAAAAAAGAATTCTTCAAATGCATATTTGGGCAGCATCTTGCCAGCTGTGAATCATCTTACTAGAAAAAAACCAAACGAACATTAACGACCACTTGCACTTGCACCCTTGGTTTCATCTTCCCGGTACCGGCTCCGTAAACCCTTTGCTGCCCCGTATCATTGCGTAGCATTACCTTCTTAACGTTCGTCTGTTTCGGCGTGTTTGAGCGGTGCAAATATTGGCGCAACAATTTAATTAAGGATGAATTATGAGGGTTAAATAATATCTTAATTTGTACAGTCATCGTGGGCAGCGCTTGGTTGCTGAAACCTTGAGCTTTAACAGTGTTCTTTTGAAGCCTTTTGTTTGCCTAGACCGGACCGAGTTTGCTTGCGTTCGTGGAAATGTTCGTACGGCGAGCGTTGGAACAATAAAAGAAACACGATTATGCGAGCCAATGTAAGTGTAAGTGTTAAATAATGGGTGCAGAATAATGTGTTTATCCCAGATTTACTGCAGTTTAAATGAAAAAAAAATCTAATTTGATTAGTACAAGCAACCATCATTGATTGGATGTATAAAATTTTAGTAATAATTTTATTCTTGCTTTGAACTCCCTTTAGTGGCTTGAATACTTACGTCATATTTTTAAGAAAATTAACAAACGAAGTGTTTGTTTTATTTCGCATTTTCTTGCTAAAGATGCTCATTTCTTCTACTTTAGTAAAAGTTTGGTTTATTAATTGCTTATTGTATATATATTAAAAATTAAAAAGTTCCAATGATTGAAACTTGGACTCTATCAAACGTATACAAATTCAGCCATCACATACACTTCAGAGTCATGGCTTTTGTTCTGAGTTTAAAATATCCTTACAGCTGCAGTTGTGAATAAGATACTGCAAAAGATTACTTCATGTATACGTATAACGACATTATAATGACGCCTAGCTAGTCTCTTACCCAATCCAATCTGTAAAACCCCACGCGAACAGACAACGACCGTGCTTTCCCCTTTTTAAAACCCCACAGGAGAAACCCCTTTTTCCAAACCCGCAGAATAAATTATGGTGTTCAATATCTTTTATAAAGACTGTAACAGAAGATAAATTAAATTTCTGTTTCAGTTTTTGTTTTCATTATTTTTATCTAATAAACCTCTGCTTCATGGTTAATATCAATATAATTTCCTCTTTTGTTCTGTTACTCTAGAATAAAAAAGAAAGTTTTTAAATAAAGGAGAAAATGGAAAAACTATAAACTACTCATAAAAATAACTATCTTTTCAAACTCCGGAGAAGCATTTATTAATGCTAATCAGAAACAAATTACTTTCACAGAACGTATGTAAATTTTACTCCTTAGTCCAATGTCAAATAAATATACTGGCCCCAGGCATTTGAACAGAAAAAACTCTCTTGAAGCCAGCAATAAAACATATTTTCCATCGTGGGAAAACATGCATTGTGCGGTAAAGCCTTCGAAATGCATACGAACGTACAGACACACGCACAAAAACACACACACAAACGCTCATACAGTGCACGAAGAACACAGAGACGATGAAGAATGTTTTATGGTGAACTTTGGACCGGTCGTTATAATTTACAGAAATAATGAGAAGCCCGGTACGTGCACAAATCCACAAAACCATCCCGGTACGTACGCGTGGCCGAGTGACCGGGAGCTCGCACGGAATGCAATGGGAGGGAAAATGTGGGTTTTTCCCTGATAAGCATATCGGTCGTTTCCTAATTAAAAAACTGTCAGTGTTTGAGGTCAGTGCTTTACGGTTTTGCTGAGGTCCGATTCCGTGTCCGGATGGCATGTGAAGTGCCTTCTGGGGGATTGTTGAATTCTTTTTCGCTCTTTGCCCTTTTATTTTTAATGGCACTCAATTGTGGCACTCAAACTAAAACTGCACGCTGCCGGCAGAGTTGGGGCTTTTGCATGTACGCAAGTGTTTTAAATTATTGCCCCCAAAAAATTGCTCCAGACGAAGTATGCTTACGGTTATCGGGTGGGGCAAAAAGATAAATGTTTGGAATAGAATTTATGTCACACTAGATAATGCCGAACAAATATTTTAACTCGCACAATGTGACGTGGAGTTTTACTGCGCTCAATAAAGACAGTTTCTGTTTGGGAACTCATGATTCGTACATCTTGTGATTGTAATGTTCTCAAATGAACACAATGTACGATTCGGTTAATAACACGAACAAAACGAAAAATCACATACAATCAAACGTAATCTGGATAATATTTCCACCCTACGGTGCCTGCGCTACAGCAAAACCCATTATCGACAATTACGAACGATGACAGAAAAGTAATGTTGTAATTTCGCTCTCATCGCTTTCTCCCACCCATTCAACCGTCCAGCTTTCCCATCCGAATGCCGTTGATTGTCGAGTACACGATCATCTCGGGCATGATG
Organism: Anopheles culicifacies; assembly: GCA_000473375.1. Taxonomy (NCBI): domain Eukaryota; kingdom Metazoa; phylum Arthropoda; class Insecta; order Diptera; family Culicidae; genus Anopheles; species Anopheles culicifacies. The sequence goes on along the minus strand of AXCM01004174.1, from coordinate 19,514 downwards.
TTTCATTTATTTTCTGCCGCAAGCGATTGAAAATCGAACGATGGGCACACACACAAAAAAAAAAAAACAATTCCTTGCTTTTTATGATACAAGCTGAGAGGATTGATAATAAATGAAGGAGATAGAGGTTAAATGAAAAAATAGCACGCACACAGATGGACACTTCTAGGTAAGGTTTTGTAATTACTTTGAAACTGTTTCCCATGAACGCAAGATACAAGCGGTTTGGATAATCGGGTGTAGATTTTTAATGAAACGTGTATCACAGCTTGCAGTCGTTCGGATCGTGCTGGCAATACCGGTGCAATACGTCAGCCAGGTGAAACGGTTGATGTAGCTTATCGATTTTTAATAGTGAACCCATGTACCACGTTGGCTTAAGGCCGGGATTATGCTCTCGTACTAAGCTGTTCAACCAGAAGGTATCCTTGCAAGATGTAACGATGAGTTTCATATCCTTTCCTTCAATAGAGCTTTGGGGAAGTAATTTTTCCCCTCTCCTACAGCTCCCTCTTCTTATGGTTGTAAAAACCCAACTTAAAAAAGGAAATACACACACACAGCTTGGTTGGGTTTTATTTCCCCGTTGCGAGATCGTTACGGTGCCATTAAAATTAATGCATTGAAAATAGTGTCCCTGCACTTAAGTGCATCTGCAGTGTCGTTTCGCCTGCAGCGCCTTGCATCTCGCGGAGACAATTTACACCACGGCAAAACGATCAAGCCGCCGGTCCCGGGAAGCTGTGCATTCGTGTGCACGAGTGTTTTCCGGGGTGTGTGTGTGTGTTGGGGAAATAAAATAGATTGCGATTAAAAATTAATTGTTTGCAATGCACTCGACGTCTAAATGTCAATTTACCGTATACTCACGTGCTGCAGGCTGGGAAGAGCGTTCGCGTACGAACACCTCAACGAAACCGATATTTTAAAACCTGCCCGTAACAGTTGCAGAGAGCTGCAAATTCACTCACCCCACGATAAGATGATAAGATGTTTACCCATGGCATGTGTGTGTGTATGTCTGTTGGTGTGTTTTAAGTAAGCTCTCCTTCTTTCCATCCAGGACCTGACGGTGTGTACGCTTGAATGTTTCGAAATGGGAGAAACAAAACACGAAACAAGGAAGGTTGAATCGAAAATTGAAATTTATTCGCCATCCTTTGCCATTTCGCTCGTGGAAATGCTTAAAACTCCATTATTATGCTGAAAGTCGGTACAGCACCGCACCGAAATGAGGGGGAAGATGTAAAATAAAACAAAATAAACCACGATGAAAACACATCGATAACGAACTATCAGGATCAGCTTTAAAAATGTCGTAATTCTTGCGCACCTCATCCCCGCGCGTTCCAAACATCAAACAACTCCTGCCCTCTTGAGATATTTTGGCAGTCTGTTTAAAAGAAGTTATCTACGCTAAACAGCCCCAGCACAGCCGGGAAAATGTCTTTATTGCCAGCAGCAGCTAGCATTGTGAGGAAAATTAAAGAAAGAAAGAAAAAACGTAAATGGTACAGGGAAGAAAAGCAAACAATCGCCCCTGGTAAAGAAAAAACTGGTACCTTCGTTTAGCTCCATTTTGGCGCATCGTGAGCATAAAAACGGAGCAGACAACAAATCATAAATTTTATTGCGTCCCCGATTGCCATTGTTTGGGTTCTCAGTTTCGGGGTGTGTTTTTTATGGAGCTGATTTGAAGCTGGATGAATTTCTCACCATCAACACCAGGAGAGGGTTTGTTTTTGTACTTCTGCCCGAAAATATATACTATAGAACTGTAATATATCAGCATCAGAATAAATGGAATAGTATTTGGAATGGTGCAGTAAGCGAGAATCAAGATTACGAAAAGAACCAACATAACGATGTCTTCGGACGTTGTTTCTTTAAACATTTCTTGTCTGCTTAGAAATAGACCAAGCGTACTTTTAGCAATACGAGAAAATAGAGACATGTTTTTGTGAGAGCCAGACTGGTTGACCTCAAATTAAACCACGTTGCAAATGTTGTATCAAACGTTGACGTTTTTATAGCATACAGTTGGCTCAATTCTATGTCTGTTTGTCTGGATTATTTTCTTGTAGATGGTTCAAGACATGATCCAGAAATGGACATTGTTGGTAGACGAAGAAAAACTTTCCAACTCTTCAAAATATCTCTCAGTTACATTCCATTTTAAGAAAAAAACAATAAAAGTATTTATTTGAGCTTGAAATACATCAGAGAAAGAGCGCCGTCATGCTGGAATCATGACTATTCATTTCACAAGAACCCATCAGCCTGTCGTTCGTGTCAAACTTTCGCACTTGCCAACAATCCAAAGTTTGGGGTAAAACTAATTTCCCAATTCAGTTCCTGAGTTTTTGTGTACCTTCGCTCGAGACGCTTTACTTTGCTCCAAGCCCTTCAAACTACTTCAAATAGAAATTTTGGATGACTAGCGACTGGTTCCTCTTGTTTGTCAAGTGTGCAACGCAATGCATCGTAATTATTCAGTCATTATCAGCTGAAACTTCGTCTCGCCAGCCAACCACACTAGCACCGGCGGCAACCTCAAGTGGTGAGTGGATTGATCTTAAGGATCTGGTAAGCAATCGTGGATCGAAAACGATTTTCAGTTAAGCGATTTATATGAACAATGAAATAGTTTTTAGTTTAGTGTCGTCTTTTGTTGGATTAATCGACATTTATGTGTGCTTAAAACAGCTGGTTTGTTTCAAATTGCATACTTTCAGAGGGTCCAAATCTCAAGGATTGAAGTAAGACATGAAACATTTCAAATTATGATTTTCAAAGCTTCGAAATTGTTGTTCTTTAAATCTGCACTCTCTGTAACGCAGATTTAAAAACTTAAATTAATATCTTTGTGCGTGACTGGTTTGTTTGAACTGTGCGTAAATAAATGTGACATATTGTACAAAATTCAATATCGAAATCTTGAGTTGATTAACTAAACACATACTCAATCACTTTTCGAAGATTGCAATCCTTAAGCATCCCAAACCCTTGGTGAAGGAATGGGGGCTATGGGGTGTATAAACAATTATCCCAACTCATGCCCAGTCAGCCGCATGTTCATATGTGTAGATGCAACTGTTGGCAGCTTATTCGCTTATTAATCCCCACCGTCCACTCAACCCAAAACGTCAAGGAGGCTTAAACAGAGCCGTGCCTAAAACCTCTTAGGTAATAATGACACGTTTCTAGCAGGATCTTAAGTAAACCTCTCGCTTTATCCAGGCAACTGTGTCCATACCTTAGATCGACGCTTGCACACATTTACCCCAAGCATCGTCATACGCACTGACCAGCGCACTCGGGTCGCGGAACAACACCCCCTCCCAAAAACCGACGGTCTTCAGTGTTTCGGCCGTGGTTAAATGTCCACCACCAATACCAAACCCGGCGGCCATTATTTTATTCATTATCGTAATGGTTTATGGTTATACATGGCAAATTAGCATAGATTAGGGAATTGGGAGCAATAACGTCCATAACAATAACAGCAATCACTTTATGGCGCTCGGACCGGCTTTCCGGAACGGGGCTTTTCGACTTGCGGTGCACCGGATGGGAGGTGTCCACCGGCGTCATAATGCTGTCGGTCGAAGCGCGTGAACTTACTTCCGTGAACAATCCACCACGAGCGGACCTGTCAACGGGAATGAAATGTGCCACCGCCCTCGTCTGACGTGCCTTTCTGTTTCGCCACTGTCCCATGGGTGGAACAGGGGCTTTCGGGGTGGGCTAACGCATTGGCAAACATTTTGAATAGCTCCAATGCTCATTAAAATTTACAATTGGCTCGCGGTAAGTTTTTTTTTATCACCTTTCTTGATCGACTTTTGACTTCATTTTGACAATGCCATGCGTCATGCGACTTGGAGGATGGAATTGTGTATTTACAAAGGGAAGCTTTAAGTATTTGATCATTTAACTTCCTTCACTTAATATATTTTATGTACATCATTATTTACTCGCGTTTATAAATCTGACAACACATTTTATGTTGCTTACTGCAGTATTATAATTATGATGCCAATTTTGGATGAAGAACTTTTTACTTTAGGAATGTAAAGTGGAGGTTATTTCGGAATACTTTATGTAGCTAATAAATTGTTTCACTTGCTCACTGCATTCAGTGCTGCTCGAAACACGGAACGGAAGGATGAACGATCGGTGTTGAAAGTTTTAAATTGAATATTTTCCCCGTTAGCAACTTGTTGGGAAGACACCAAATAGCACAAAAGAAAAAAATGCACAGGAAAGCATCTAAAACAAATCTCGCTAAAATTGCAAAACAGCCGACCCGATTCTTGTTCGATGGGCTGGGATTGAGCGGTATGCAGCGGTATGAAACAACAGGCTGTACACCGGTACAAAGGATAATGGGAATTTATATTAAATCTCGCACAACATCTCACATCCATCCAGCCGGGGCAGCAAAGGGCAGAAAAGAGTTCACGCGAGAATGTCAGGTTCAAGGATCAACGAGCCCTTAAGTCGAGCCCCGTTTCATTTTTCACTCCACTCCTTGAAGAAGGTGAATTGAATAAAAATTATGCATGATGTAACGGGCAGGCCAACGTAGCCGACGAAGGTTGGATGTACTGTTTTTCAATTACTGAAACTTTCCCTACCGATCCCACAGCTGTCTAACGCACCGTAATGATGCTGTTGCTGCGTTGGATTGTCCTGCCTTGGGTACGCCACGTTTCGACGCCTTCGGGGGCAGTGGTTTACGGTGTACTACAGAGAGATCAGTTTCAACGGTCGCTAGAAGCGAGTGGTTGTTTAGCGAGTGCTTCGTCTTGCTGTGGACGTACACTGGGCAAGAATGCATTCGGGACGGGTTTTGCTGGCGTGACTTGAACGTTCTATAGGTCAGCAGGTGCTTGAGGCTTACCCGGATCAAAACGCTACGAACGCAAGTGCTTAAATTTGCTTTCTCATCCAGAGGAAAGTGCACGCTTGCATGGGAGTAGCAAGGATTGTAGGTGGAATGCTGTTTGGTATAATATTTTTTCATGTTTTTGATGAGTTTGATAAAGAAAATAACGCAAATGATTTAATGTTATTGAATACGCTTATGAAATAATAAATTAATAATAAAATTATTGTTTTAAAATTTTATAGATAATATTTCAGCAAACAAACCATTTGAAGATAACCAAAACAGATGCCCTAATGTATGCAGTTTACTGGTTTCCTGGAGGCTTCCTAAGGTATAACCTTTGTGGCTATTTTTATTCGTAAACATGAGCACTTCCTAACTCTAGTAAAGTTTTCTAAATGATATTATTTGGATATTCGCTGCTTTCAGCATTATTTGCTAACAGTTTTACCCTAGAATCAGCGAAGTATTTTTAATCGCGAAACTACGAGTTACCATCTATAAAATTTGAAATTTATTCAAATAGCCCACTTTCAGGCACAACGCCAGCAAACGTATAGCAATATTTCAACGCAATCGGATTACTTTGTTCAACAGTAATTTAAAGTTCATATTTCCTACAGATTCACCGTACGACATTGAACCATCCCGTGTTATTAAGATTGACAGCATGACAAGTGCTTATAGTGGTTGTTTAATCCATTGAAGCTACTCGCTGTACAGGAAACAACGCCTTTCCATCCGCTCAACCACCGCGATAGAAAGCTTCCTAACTACATGTTTACTTCTAGTAAGTAAGTACAACATCAAATGCACAAGCTCATATTTAAAACTTCTCCCTTTACTTTACCGATGGTGGCGTACCGTCGTTTGTAAGTTTACCTACCAGCCAAGTTCTATGCTGGTGTTTGGTTGTTGTGTGTGTGTGTGGCTTTTTTTATTCACTTCGGCTTTTCGTTCATCTCTTTCCCATCGCTTGCAAGCAAACTGTCAACTGCGTTCTTTTTCTCACTACTTAAAAGTGATTATTTTTACACTACTTCTCTGTTTTCTGTCACCAATGTTTCCACAATTCTAGGCCACACGCCTCACAGCGCTTTGAGGCGCAAACGTTGTGTATGACGTGCAATGGCATAATTAAATGAGACATCATACTGCCGCAAAGCGAATGTTCGTCAACGGAGCTGTGGAATAGTGCCGGTGGCGAAGGGCGTTCGGTTGTCTCGTTCGCAGAAAGAACTTTGAGCCTTGGTGTTTCGTTTGACGGTACAGTTTTTCTTTCCGCCACGGTGGTTTGGCGATGGTAAGCTTACCTTGTGGGGTGTATTGTGTTTGGTTGGAAAATTAAAACCCGGCGGTTTAATGCCTATATGGCATGTATTTGATGAAAGTTTTATAAAGTAGTGATGGGAAACGAGAAAAGGATGAGCTATTGGTATATTTATACTGACAGGTTTGTTTAAAGGGTTTTCCTGTCATGGTAATTTAATTTTGAGAGAACATTTTGTTTCAAAGATGGCCACTACATATGAAACAGAAAATAAGGCCGCTTGAGGAGGTACTGGGGAAGAATGCCCAGATTATCCTTATGAAATCGGCCAACAAAATTAAGCAATTTTTTAACCAAAGAAAGCAATTCAAGTTGCGTTTTTAACGTGCATACACTAACACCGCACTTACGTTAATTAGTGCTTGGTTCATTGCAGAAGGGCAGTATAGCTGTACGGGAGGAACAACACATATAGTCGCACGGCAGGACTACAACAACCCAACACCAACCACTCAATAGTTTGTGGCTGTTGTTTATTATGCTAATTATAATCATGCGCCAGGTGGTCGGCCTCTAGCACTGGCGGTGGTGGGGTCCTCTAGCTCCGAAACGACACCATGTCAGCTGGTTCGGTGGTCGGTGGTTAAAATGCTCATAAAAATAGCGATCCATGGGCCCATTCGGTTTCGGTAGTTGCGTGGTCACCAGGCGAGAACTTTTCCTTCCAAGGAAAACATCATTTACCAGCACGAGTGAAAGAAACAAAAATTAAATGGCATCTGGGCAAAAATATTCTGTGCTAAAACATCCACAGGGAGACAGAAAGCAAAAATATCCTTACAAATAAGCCACCTCGCCCCGAGTTCGGGAAATATTTTGAAAACTCGTTTGGCACGAGAAATAGCAGTTTTTGAGGAAAAAAATGGAAAGAATACACACGACTTGTCCAGAAAAAATGCACAAATAATGGACAAATTGGAGAAACAAAAAAGAGGAACCCTTTCTAGCAATCAGACTGCAGTTGTAATATCCAAAAAGGATAAAATGGTGCTTCACGATGCTCTCCATGCTTACGTTGTAAAAAGGCTTGCCCGAGCATTCTTTACCAGCAGGCTTTATGGTGCGTTGGTCGCTGTGACCAATGTTGTAGCACTTGCCTTGGGTGAGCATCGATAGGAGAAGGAATTTGCGACACGGCCCGATGCAACGGACATTCTCGAGTGGCGTTGATAAATTTCACTTCAACCATTTCGCAGGGTGTCGGTTTCGACGCGGATCTTGGCTTTTCTTTTCTTCATTGTTCTTTGTATCTCCGCCATGAGCTCGACCGGACAGCTGGCAGTTGTGTACAGGAAGAGAGAACACTTTCGGCCAACGAGGAGTTACTTAAGCGATTTGAGTCGCCACTCATGTTGGTTGAGCTGGTACAAGTGCCTAGCACCGGGTTGCATTTCGGCGTTCCAAAAATGGAAGCAATGCGGGAGTGTGCTATTTAAAGTATTTTCCAACTGCGTTTTGTCTGCCGTCATCATTTGGTTTGTTAGTGGTAAAATATTCCCCAACGATGGTTAACCAACATTGTTGCACTGCAAAATGGGAACAGTAAACACTTCTGGTTAATTTAAAGCATCATTTCAAGAAGTTCCTTGGTTTAGTTTAGGTTGTATTTCTTTTACGATTTGTTAGTATTATTATGGGCCTTATCTTTAATAAAATCATCATTTATTTAGCAGCCTTTACTAAGTTTGTACCTCTGAGATTAAAATTGAAATTAAATGAAATTTCTGCTAGAAATGTATTTTGAAACATCCTTTGACGAATTCTTGGAAAGCAAAGATGTAAGTCGTGTTGCTCTAAGCAAATACAGAAATGGGTGTTTCAGAATCATTTATTTATTTATTGACCTTAAAGAGTTATATATTTCAAATGATTTTTAATTATTTCGTCTCTTTCCGACTATGTCAAGATATGAGCTTAATTAAATCATACACAGTTTTCCTTTTCATTTTCCATCCCAACAGCTCATCTAGCATCCTACGATCCTTGGCCAATTACAACGACGTAAAGTCCTGCTAGTGTCCAACGATATTGTCACCGTGTGTTAATAGCACGTTAATCTTTTAAGCATGGTATCATAATTAACACGCATTGCTTACTCGTGCTCCTTCACTTAGCACGAGACTCTACGAATGCAGTGGGAGTGAAACCAAAAAAAAAAGAAGACGTCCACTCCATCACTGAACCGTTTTAAATAGGAAATGGTCATTGTGTTTCATCGGCAGAAGCGAAAGTAGAAGTGCTTCGGAAGGACAAAAGCGAACGAGATAAAGCAAGGACATAAATACATCCTAGTGAAAAAGGGAAATTAGCTTTACCCGGTAGACCAGCGCCAGCTGAGAACCCGATCCATACGACCCTCGTCGTGCTGTCACCTATCGCCACCATCGTGCCCGTTATCGGGCGACGCCGATCGTGACCAGCAAAAAGACGTACACCCTCGCTGGTCGTTACAAGCGCTTCCCTATGCTAACTACACCCGTGCCATAAACATCTCATTTGTGGGCTGCAACACGGGAGAAGAAAGAAAAACAAAAAAACATGGCTGATCACAAGCGAGCCAAGTGCGAATTAATTTGCTCCAAACGCAAGCGCTTGTGTAGAAGAATTACTGCAACACGACGTAACATATTGGGCTTTGGAGGGGTCGTAAGTGAAATGTGTTGGTGAATATGCTCACATATGCTGGAAGGAGATAGAAAGGAGAAGGACAAAGAAAAAATAATGAGAGATAGTAGCGAAAGTGTTGCGGCAAATGCAGTCCGTTGCGGGTGGATGCATCCATCCTGTACAGAAAACGGTTCGTCTGTACGGTATGCATATTTAACGGTCAGTATATAATCTTGTTACTGCAAGAGCGAAGCAAATGACCACCATCGTATGAGATGAATTGGAAAGGCATGGTGGAAAGAAATGAGATGTTCGGTGGTAAAAAAATGGCTTACATTTCAATTATTATATGATTCTTGGCATTATTAGTTATTGTCCTTGCATTGCCTTAAAGCGGATCGAGTTGATTGGCTTGAATTTAAAAGAAAAATTACTTAACTTTCTTCTGCATTATGAAAAACATTTATTTTAGATATTTTTAGCAAAGTGAATTAAAGAAAAAATCATTTCAATTAAAATTTTTATCTTTTACCAAATTGGAGTATTACTGCTTCTCAGTATGATGAATAATTCTGAATAATAGCATGTACCATTCTGTGTTTTTTAAAAGCTCCTTTACTTTTCTAACCCATCATCTACCATAACACACTGTGCAACGGGCACTGGCGTAAGTTTAGCTTGCAAATGTTACCAACGGCTCATCCTCACATCATTCCGAACCGTTTGCAGCATTTTCTCGCGCACTTCCATTTCACTCTACATCCAACATTTGACGGTGCATTTCACTACGGTGTCTGTGTTTCGTAGTTTTTTTTACGTGTATCTGTGTGTCTGCTGAAGTTAGCTTGTGCCACTGTCACTACACTGTTTGGAACATTTTGCAATTTCAACCTCCCCCTCGTGCACAGATGGGCGAACAGGCAGATCCACTCCCGTGCGACCGTCACGATAAGGCCCCCGGTATTAAATTAAATGAGTCCAGTCCAGATGAGTGATAAAGTAGATTGATGACGGACGGTATGACGAAGTTCCGTACGTGAAAAGGGGTTGAAATGGCTGCACACTGCTAAGTTCACCAGTGCATCCCGTGCATTCGATGAAAATGTTGCACCACTCAAATTTGTCCACCTGTCAGCTGATGTTTGTATGTTGCCTTGTTTTTTTGTTCTCTTTCACTCTCTCTCTCTCTCTCTTTCTCTCTCTCTCTCTCTTTCTATCGCTTTCCTTCGATGGCCGAATGTGACACGTGTTGTAGATATGCCCGAGCCCTGACATTGCGGATCTGTATACAGTATATCACTGGAGCAACACACGCTCGTGGAGGATTTTCACGATTTCGCTCACCGCGTAGAATGATATCTCGGCTCGGCATCATTTCTCCACGGAGTTCACACCTTCTCGCTTTTGCTGGCCGTGAGGTACACGTGGCTTGGGATGTATGCATGTCGTTATTAACAAGCGGCCGTTTCCTCTTGCGGGCCGCAGCTGGAGATCCTCGGGATTTTCCAATTCGACGGCACGGTTAGGCAGACCTACGTGAAGCAAGAAATTGGCAGTTCGCTAGATCTGCAACTTTGAATCATTTTTACGCAAACCAAAATGAGACGTACAGGCAAGTGATACGAGGTCCTTGCATTCAAACATTTGCTTTGTTTTTCGGGGAATTGGATGAAAATTTCCAAAATGCAACAATGTTTCAGTTGTGGGTGCTATTGGAATGATTCAACAATTTTAACAGGAATGATACAATGTGAAAGATAAATTGATAAGCCCTTTTTTATTTCAATTTTTTATCATTTGATAGACTTTTATAAAATTTAATATTTTGAACACTGAATAAAGGTATAAAACATTTAAACAGTAAACCGTGTATAAAAGAACCACACATACATTAATCTTCTTTAGTAAATAAGATTTTCTGTATGATTGAACTCTTCTTGTTACGGGAAAAACCACATGTTTCCATCCAGTAGCAATTAAAATTCTCGGAATTGTGCGCTGAAACATTTGTAACTGTACGACTGGATTTTTTCGTTCCTTTTTTTCTGGTGTATCATCCATTTAGTTGCCCATCCGTACCGTTCAATGCAGGTGCTGTCCGTTCACGTCAACGTGTTGTGTTAATGTGTTGTCCCCGCGCTGTACACTGCCCAAAGGTACAAAACTACAGCACACACACAAAAAAAGAGCGTCCCATCCAACGTGTCCAATCGCAACGGATCCCATCCCGGCCTGAAGTTTGCCAGTCAACTCGCATCAACTTCGCCCGAGTGCTGGGTCCGTCGTCAGTCCGTTAGCCGTCGTGGCGTGAGTGGTTCGGACAGTGACAAAACGTCATCAAAACGAGGAGCCGCGAACGATGTGGCCGGGACGGGCATCGGGACATCATGCTCAGATTGTAGCGTAGATTTACTTTCTCGGCCTATTTCCAGCCGAGCAGCCACCGGGCAGCCGACAGCGAGCCGTACGCTGAAAGTTACGAAACGAGAGATTATTTCCGCTATGTGGAGCGCAAGCATTTGACAAAATCGATTAGTATCTCTGACACTTCTGAAAGGCTCCGCTGGCTGGTGTGGGCATCAAGCGTGAAGGATACTGTTTCGGATCTTATCGTATCGATTTCGCTTTCGGGATGGTACATCAACTTCGTGGAATAGGCTTAAGATGATTAGTGCCGTTGCCGGTTTCGGTGTGATATTTTGCTGTTTTGCGATTAAGCAGTGGTTAAATTAAGAACATATTTAAGCGTCATTGTACCGGGAACGTTCACCCTGATGACCGTACGTCTTTAAAAGGTAAGCAGAAAAGCTATTGATTTATCGAGAAATAAGTTTCGCTTCAAAAAGGAATCATTTCCAAGAACTTTTTTCCATAAAGCACTTCTCGGATCTACGCACTCAGCACGCGATGCAGCTAATCAGACACCGTTGGCATTTTTATAGTGCCGGCATTCTTCCCCTTCCACCGCCCAATCGGGTGAATAAATTTATTTGTTCGTATAATTATCATTTCTATCATCGCGGCCGTCTGGCGACTAACACCCGGTTCGACACGTCGCGGAATCAGAATATCACGCAATCGTGCCTTAATAATCGTGAAACCCATTCAATCTAACGAACGACCTATCGGGCTTACTTTCCCAGCGCGCGGTGTGTTACCGTTTTCTCCAGCTCGCTTTAGCAAAACGGAACAAACGAACATAAAAATGAAATAAAGTTCGACACCGCGTCAGCCCGCGACGACGGGCAGGCCGAAAATACCTTGCGCTAATGGTAAATTCCCCATCCCGGCGGATGTCATGTAATCTAGCGCGGTGTATCATTTATCAACGCCGTGCTGACCTGACCTGCCGACTCATATTGATGGTGTGTAAATGTGTATTTGCCAAAAGGTGGCGTGAGAAAAGCTTGGCGGCCAAGAATTACCGACCCCGGCCAACAGCTAGTGCGTTGAGGAGTTGTACCGTAGTCGGGCTTTAACTAGATTCTTCCACTTCCTTCGACTCATTATTGGCAGCATGATTCTCAAAACATGACCATTATCTTGAACTGAACTTTCTTTTCAGTGGGAGGGTTGGGAAATTGAGGAAATTCGGTTGGGGAGACTGGTGGGAACAGTAGAAAAGATAAGTAACGACAGCACAAACGTGATGGAGGCGCATGGTGATGCATAAAAATAAAGTATATCTGGAACAGGTGGAGGAAAACTGCTATGGCACACGAGCACGAAAATCACATATTCTTTTGCTTTTAGGAAAATCTTTGAAAAGATAGTAACAGTATTTTATTTAAGTAGGTTTTATTTAAGTACTCATTAGGTTCTTCGAAAAAATCTTGAAATAAAATTGCTTGGATGAATTTAGCTAAAAACATTTGATTTGTTTTAGAAGTAAGTTCTTAGATACTTTTAACTAAGGCATTACAATTATGAATTTTGCATACCTAGAGAATTTTCAAGGAAAATGTCAATATAAAAATCCCTGCAGTTTGGGCAATGGAGGCGCCTGGTCTTTTTCAATCAAGATAGCATTTTTTGTCAATGCCAGCCACTCTTAGCAACTTATCCATAAAAATAGCTATATATAACTATATATAACTATAACTTATCCATAAAAATATTGAATTTTTAAAGAGAGCAAAACTTTTAAAAAATGTGTCAATCAATTTATGATTGTTTGTGATAACTATTTATGCTAAATGAAACGAAGCTCGTCGATAGTTTTTTTCAAATTAATTAAAAGGTCAGTTTATATGCGCGAAAAACTATGCTCGCTGTTTAAAAATGAGATTGAAAAAGATAAGTTTCCTTTTCCACCCCAACATTGGTTTTAGTAAAAGAAAAATTGCGTGCCTCGTAAAGTTTAATATCACTATCATGATGAGATCCGATTGCTGTTCCGGGATCGGTTACAACGAAAAAAAAAAAAAAAAACAAAAACACAACAACCCGAACTGACCGCTAGCTGCTTGTAATGATGATTGTTCGCAACGGTTCCAGTGCACGGTCCATTGACGATACGGTCAAGATCTTTTCGACGTCGTCAAACCGTGGAGTATATCAAGATCGTTCGAAGCACGCAAAGCGGCAGCGTTGAAACAGCCGAACGCAAAACACGCAAGTGAAGCTCTGTGCTTTTTTTATGACTTTAAGTACATACACATACTCTTACACAAACGATACTCATACCGAAACAAATCGAACCAGTAGTTTGGTCGTGGATGTCACTGGTGGCGTAAAATCATATGCCGTACACGGAAGCAGTAGGAGAATGGTTGGGAAATATGTATCAGAAATTTTCATTTTTCTTTCCCCTTGTACCGTGTCTTTCTTTACGGTGAGAAACTCGCGTTTGAAGCCGTGACACGAACACGACCAATGGTGGACGGTAAATCATGTTCACGTGCCTGGATGCAAAAGACGCGTTTGCGCGAAGGTCAACGAAATTTCCCCATAAAACGATTAAGCACTAAACATGAGTCGAGGTTTTGGTGTGCATTGAATGCGATTTTTTCACGTACAACAACAGGGCGAAGCATGGAACACGTTTTCCTTAGCTCCAGCTCGCTCTAGCTACCGCTGACGGAGGAGTCGGTTTTGATCGTAAATCCTTAAATGATGGTTCCGTTTTCATTGCCATTTCCCTGACCCAGCTACTAGCCAAGTCGGCACGGGTAAGGATGGGTGAAAATGATGGAAAGCTTCTCCGCTTGATGGTCCGTATGCTTTACAAACCAATCCGACCCCGGGGGTCGAGTAACGATGATGCAGATTCTTATATTCTCATTTTGGAAACATCTCACAAATGCTCAGCCGTCTACACGAATCGTGCCGTGCGCTAAACTAGCGCTTTTGTGTCCCAGGCAGAAGCTTTACCCTGCGTTGAATCAACCCTCTTTTCTTTTCTGTGCTTTGCTGTTGCGTTTGAACCATTACCACGTCCCAATTTCTTCGCTCGGCCATGCCACGAGTTTTCAATATCCACCAAAGACGAACGAAAGAATGAAAAAATCTGCGATGCGTGCTAGGGAACGAATAGTTGAAGAATAACAGAAGCAGATTGCTACTGTTGCTCTACTGCCACTTCGGATACTTCAGCTTGGGAGCAGCCTATCGAGTTACAAAAGCGCTACCGGTGTTGCCCGTTTGTACTGCTGCAGTTTTTTTTCAGGCTTCCTTTCCCGAGCGAAACGAGAAGCGCCGGACGTGAAGGGAAATAAATCATCTTATCATCACGATCCATCTTCCACGTCCAGCTCAGTGACAGATAGACAGCCGAGCATCCCAAGCACAAACCATCTATCTCATCGTGCCCCAGTATGGCCGCGCTGCAGTGATGTTTTGGGCAAGAAAACCGCCACCGCCTGTAGAACAGCATGAAGTGTATCTTCTTCTCAAGTACGAATCATGCTTTTAGTCCCGGTGGTTTTTCCCCTTCGTTCCAAAACTGCGTGGATGATGATCGCATAGCATAAATCGTTTTATGCTCGCACACCCGCCAAATTCAACGATTTGCAACAATAGCTACCAAGGGCGAACGAACGAAAGCGAATTGTGGGGTTTTGAAGCGTCTCCCGATTCATGTCCATTCGGGCGAGCTTTGCTGCTTGCTTTGATCTGTGCGTAAACGTTGGTGGAATATAATATTAAGTGCGGAACTTTCAAAAACCTGTGCAGTAAGCGGTTTTTTAAACATCTTCTCCTCTATCGACGGCATTCTACGTATTGGAAATGAAGGAAAGAGTGGAAGCGTTTGTATCAGAAGTCACTGATTGTGCTGTAAGAGGTAATTTCTTCCTTCATTTTCACTTCAAATCATCATCATCAGTTCTAGATGAAATATTTTCATTCTTCGACTCGGTAAGTAGCGGGTTCTTTTTGTGAAAATGTGGTCGAGCTGAATAGCTGACATTGACTGGCAGATGCATTTTCGTAAAAAAAGACCACTATTTCGCATGCTAACTGAGTTCTACTCGGGATCAAGCTGCAAATGTATAAGCATAGCTTTATAAATTTTTTGACATTTAATTATGAAATTGAGTTATTTTGAATGATATTTTTATATTCCTTTAACATTATCAAAAATATAAAGCTTCATTTTGTTTAAAACAATTATTAATGATTTCATTTAATGAAGACCTTTAAAACGGATATTGAAAGAAATTTAAAACTCTTGGGCTTTTCCTGGTTTGTAAAGAGCTTAAGATCCTTGCTAATTCATGTTTTCCTACAGCTGCACATGTCAACATAACAATAAACACTTTAAAGCTCTGTAATTTTTAAGCTACGATAAAAACAAACTGCAGTGGTCGAGTAATCCTACTGTGATGAGATGTGTGGTATTATGGACACAATCTTTCTGTAATGTTTGTAAAACATGATTTCAAACGAAGACTTTCGGTTGGAAAAATTGAGAAAATTAAAATGCTCATTCAATGCTGGATCAAAGGTTCCGAGCTGACTTAGTTTACTTCTCATTCCCACTAATAAACGTTTCTTCGGAAATCAAAGCCCCGTCAAAGATCAAGCTTTATTGATCACAAAGCGTACATAGTAAGCTGTGTACATGCTCATAGATAAAGCAATTCAAAAGCGGTAGATCAATCAGCATTGAATGAAGATTATCGCTAACATTATATCTATATTTACCTGACGTTCCACTATTCCCCGTCAACCCAAAATCTCTCGGCAACACCTGACATTAGGGTCCAAGAATCAAATCTAATTTAAACTTACCTACGCCACGCTACAAAGGAACGCCATAAATCATTATTATCACATTATTCTTCGCCGGCGAGTACGGTGATCCGGAAATGTGATGTGTTGAGCAATGCGTTTGAACATCTTACGTGCGAAACGGGGAATCTACCAGGATCAAATTACTACCAGATTAGGGACCATGTGTCCAGCACAACCGAAACGCACCGATGAATGATGAAAGCGAATTAAATTTGAATTGAGTGCCGATTGACGAACACATGCACGCGCGTGAAGCGATCGAACTTTTTTTTCCTTCTCTTGCTTCCACCCTGTCGTAATCTGTCTCAGCTTAATTCGATTCCGTGCTAAAGCCCTTGCTCCGTTTCACCGCCAACCGTTGCTTGGGGACTTTTCTCGAGCGAGAAAAAGGACTCAACGTATCAAATTGTTGTAGTGAGCTAATACGATTTTGATTAACAAAGTTTAATAACTTTCTGCGCCGGGTGCATGGTGGAGGCTAAATTTCCGGGGATCATTTCCTACGGGGAATCGCTTGAAGGGAAAGCCGTTTCGGGGCACGCTGAGTTGGCAGGGTAGACGTTAGGCTTAACCACGGAATTTAAATCGAAAAAAATACGTTCCCCAGACGTGTCACCTTTGTTACGCTCTCACACGCATGGAAATGTTAAGGAACAGCTTTTTTAATATGTAAATATTTATTGAAAGGATACAAGAATTAATGCTCACATCCACTCAACAAAAGTTTCTTCCGCGGGTACGTGAGGAAAAGCTTTTCAGCAACTACCATTAACCCGATTCGTTCGATAAAATAACCCATGGATGGGAAAATCACTCGCTCGCGTCTCGGTTTTCCCACCTTCAGCCTTGTCGTTCGCCGGTGTTTGCTCGCTGGCACAGGAGCTAGTACCGAAGCAAAGTGAGAATTTATAAACAGAAGGATCAATGTTATCTATTTTTAATTGGGTTCCAACCCGACGGAGTGACTTAACCGCCCGGTTCGGTTAGAAAAGGCAGTCGATCCCATTCTGTGGTGAGATCTAATGATAGTCTAATCTATCTTGTGCTTTTTTTAAGTTTTGCTCTTCTCTGTCTAGGTCAATATCGGTAATCGGAAAGACACACGGGAAGTTTGTATGTTAAGCACATTATAATTATTTAATGGCCGTTTCAGGAGCGATCCATCCCAATGATGGTCGCATTAAGATATCGACAAGGGAACGGATATCTTGAAGGTTATGTTAAGTATTCTTGAGGAAAACATGCAACAATAAAACATTGGTACAATTTTTACCAAATTTAGCCTGAAACAAATAATTACAAGATTAATCACAACAGATTCTTTGATGTCCTTCTGTAAACAAAATAAAAAAATTCAGTAAAAACAAAGAATATTTTCCAACAAGTAAACATTGGATGTTGTACCATATTTTGAGTAAAAGAAATTTTAATACAACATGTTGTAATCCCATTTTCGCACACACCAGCAGATCCGTTTTGCAACAAACAAGCGCTAAGTACCTGTCCATAACCACACGAGCAATCCCAGCAGTACTAGATTATTCCTGTCACGTTCGTCTAATCTCTTCAAATGAACAAAAATACTGTTTGATATCTCACGTGGACATGGGTGCTGGATTTTTTTTTTTTTTGTTCACCCCTTCTATCAGCACCCAACCAGAAGGTACAACCGGAAAAGCTTAACCATTCTACTCGGTACACGGTTGGAAGAGGTTCTTGTTGTCCTAGAAAAAAACAAAAAAAAACAGCGCTCAAGAGGGGTTTTAGTCAGGAAACGGCGCGGTGTTTTCAACACCAACCCGAATACAAGAGGCAGGGAAAACATAAGAACCCCTTACATAACAAACAACTGGACGAATTGAAGCAATGGCCAGTGACAGAAGCGTCCGGCAAAGCTTACTCGCGGTACATCGTACCTCCGAAGCTCCGAAGCCTGTAGCTAAGCTGAAAGGATTTGGTGCAGATCACCCTTTTTCGCTTTCTACGGGGTCGAGCACGTGGAACACGGTCAGCGCGGTGACTAATACCGAACTGAGGGAGGGTTTCGGTTTCTAACCTCACTAATCCGTTCGCAAAATCCCACCGAATACAATTGGGATGGTGGTGGTAGCGTTGGTTCAGTTTTCGCGACTTTGAAACCGACTTTGATCACAGTGAAGCTCCAACGGTCCCAAGAGGGACACGGTTTTGGACAGCAAAGGATAAATTGTTAATTGTTGTGAGCTGACCTTCTCATTCAACTGGTAACCTCTGCATGATGGTGGACAAACCTGCACGCCCTCGGAATTAACCGAGATGACGGAGAAGAAAAAGAAGGAAGGAAAGGTGAAAAAGTTAATTTTGAACTAATATCAACGACCTGCAAGTAGAGGGAGTGTCCAGCCAAAAAGGAAGGCTAATTGTAAATGACACCCGAACATGTGTACTATGCACTCGCTTTCGCTCATTCATTCCTGAACGGGAATATCTCGTTGAAGCATGAAAATAGCATCAAATATTCGAGTGGAGTGTACTTTATCATCAACACTTCTAGCAAGTCGCGCCACGAAAAAAAAGTTCAAAAATTCAGAGACGAGTGGATTGAATCTACAAACACAATCCGATCAGTGTTTCTGTCGATCGAGACACGATCCAGACGGAAGCACAGAGGGAGCGTCTGATTTGGTGATTGTTCCACTGGAAAAAGTTATCCCAACTAGCCAAGTGGCCAAGCAATTGTGTGGGAATTGCATTGGGGAAAATTACGAAAAAGACACGAGCAACTTCTGACTACTTCCATCAGCTATCAGGTCGAGTAATGATTCAACCCACCTAATGGGAAGAGAACGGGAACCATTGTCCGTGAGAGTGACAAGAGAAATGGGAAAAACATTTTCCTAGCTTTGGAAGTTTTGTTTCACTGTGGTGTGTGGTGACCATTTCATAACTGTAATAAATGTTTTGTTGTAGAACATTAGTGATGCTCTTCTCCATTATGGTCCCCTTCTACCGGGAGCATTTTGTTACGCTGTTCGATCGAAACGTAAAGCGCAAGTGAGAGGAAGAAAAAAACATCGAACTCAAAAGAACGGAAGACAATTGCACATCCGGTGCAGAGAAGTTTCTTGAGCGCAGTAGAGACTTTGGCGTTCGGTCACTACGAGCAGAAGATGTCCGTCTGGCAGACCGGTAGGAATGGTCGGAATGCCCTGTCGAAGGATAGTGAAAGCTTGATGAAGTGCTGCTCCTCGACGTACTGTGATGGAAAAATGGTCCAACCGATCCAACCATTCGTTCGTTTCGTAAAACTTTCGTCATATTTTATTGCTTCTTGCTGGTATGCTTCGAGGGTACAGGGATACTGGCAGCTGAAAATGCTGTGTAAAATGCAACCATGCGCCATTTTCTGGACACAATCACGTAAGAAACTTTCACCCACTCCCACATCGAGCTAAGCCACAGGCGGAG
>AXCM01004173.1:0-21801 GCA_000473375.1 Anopheles culicifacies | reverse complement strand
GGAAGCTATCGCGCAAAACCATCGCAATCCAACGTATCGAATAACCTGTTGCACAGCTGGGTTGTGAGTTTCCGCACAAACAAAAACAAAAAAGAAAATACGAATACGTGTGTGACAGACAAGCCCTCCCGTACACGAAAGCCGTTAGTGTACGAGAACTATAAGGCCCTAGTATAAACGGGCGCTTTCGTAATCGCTTCCGTTTGGGTTGCAATCATTTACGATACCTGTCGGCGGCACTGTCTCGCTATCATTCAATGAGCCTTTTTTTAATTGATGGCCGTTAGGTTTGCGTCCGAATTTCCCTTCCAACGGTGCCACACAGAGATTTCTAACTGCACCTGACCCGGAAAGATACATCGTTACACGTACAAGGGTACTAGCAATTAAGCGAAATTAGAGACTTAGAAACCGGAAGGCTGTCGGAAGTGAATCTCCCCACTCAATCTTCTAAATAAGAGCAGTATAGTTTTAATGGAAAATGTTAGTTAAATATTGCATGTATGAAATAAAACAATAAATTCATGTCAAACCTTCTCCAAGGTAATTAGCTAATCGCGCTGTAAATTCCATCGCGAAAATAGCAACCTTAAACACACATTAACTTCTATAATCAGACGAACCGAAATTGCTTACCTGTAACGAGAGAAAAAAGATAAAACAATCAATAAAATTGCATCTTTTAAAGGAAAAATATTGATAGAGTTTGTTTGATCTTTTGCTGTGCGTACTAAGTAAGAGCGAGAGAAAAATTCAAATATCAACTCTTGACAAAAACTAGCTTAAATCTTTTGGGAGTTCTATTGATAATTGAATTGCTTTTTGATAATAGAATTGTAAATAATTTTTACTAGAAATGATAAGAGTTGGGGCGGCCCGGTGGTAGAGTGGTTCGGCGCCGGGCCTTCACACCACGGACCGGGGTTCAAATCCCATTCGGACCGTCCTCCCGTAGCATGGACTGACTGACCTGCTACGTGGTAGATTAAGTCTAATACGGCCAGGCCGTCATACAAGAACAAAAAAAATGGTAAGAGTCGACATACGAACAGTGAGGCAATGGTAAAAGAGTTGAGAACCTTCTTTAGAGTGAGCTTTTAAATGACACAAATTCTATGCGATTCGACTCCTAAAAGACTAAAAAAGAGACTCCAGCAACAAAGAATAAGTTTAGCATTAATTAATTCTCGGGGAAAAAGCATTTTATCCTTAGTTTCAACCATTCCAAATTTATGTCTATGACTTTGTTTTCTATTCAGAATTATTTCTTCTAATGGTTTTAAATTCGTAAACTAGTGAAAAGTAATCAAATGTCTATGAAAAAAACCTTTGTGCTTTTCGGAACAATTCAACGAAAGTAAGCAGCGTTAATAAAGAATAATGGTTTGTGTACATGTTGGTATAGAGCACGGAACAAGTACAATGATCCCGACCAGCTCTAGAATTCAAGCATTTGCTCTCTGTCATGCATCCAGCTAATG
The DNA here is from genome assembly GCA_000473375.1 of Anopheles culicifacies. Taxonomy (NCBI): domain Eukaryota; kingdom Metazoa; phylum Arthropoda; class Insecta; order Diptera; family Culicidae; genus Anopheles; species Anopheles culicifacies. The sequence continues at coordinate 20,320 of AXCM01004173.1, read as the reverse complement.
CTTCTATCCAAATAGAAAAATATGTATCCTGGTCTCGCAATGTTCGTACACATTAATGGGTCATGCTCCCAAAAACCCTCCTACCCAAAAGCTTCTACCAAACCCCCTCCCCGAAAAATTCCTCACTCAGCCACCATTAATCTTTCAATTAATAAAGCATTAGGTAATTGATAGGAAGAAACGACAAAGACATTTCCACTGACCCGTCGACCAATGCAGTTGATTATGATACGCGGCAAACACATGATGGAGTACGCATTGTATGCTGACACGTACGCCTCTCTTGCCGTTCGTTTGGAAGGCGCCTCATCATCGTGCTACTCTGGCTCTACTACACCATACCGTCTCTAGTTGCTTCCCTAACGCTGCAGATAGCAATGAAATTCCAAGTCAATGGACCAGCCTCAGCATGGTTGCCCGACGGTGGATCAGAATGTTAAGTGATCGCTATTTTCGGGGTCGTATCATTTGACACGGGCTTAAAGGGATATGCTTTGGCGCTCCGTTGTACCGATCCAGCGCCGGTAACGTGTGTTTAGTTAGCCAAACCCTCCAACCGGACCGTGGGAATGTGGTTAGCTGAAGGTATCGCTTCAAGATGGAAGACAAACAACAGCAACACCACACCAAACTGATCTCTGGTGAAAATGATTTTTTTTTTGTTAACAAATGCGCGTACACACACACGCAGGATGAGAGCGCAACACGTGGTGAAACACGTTTCAGCATAACTGAAATTAAAGGAACACCAACAACAGCAAAAAAACGGGGTGGCTCTTTCCTCTCCCCCGGGGGCACCGGTGATCGGAAAACAGAAAGAAAGCCCCGGCGCTGCTGCCAAATTGATGTTGACAGGAGAAAGTTGAAATAAACATACATACATACATACAAAGCCGTGTGCTGGTTGAGCATATGTCCGAAAGCCGCATGTCTGCCCCCAAAAAGCGCATAACCGTGGCATAAAGAGAGTCTGCCGGTCTCCTCCCCGAAATGCGATGATTTGCAATTTGCAGGCGAAAATGACAGCAATTAGTGGAAATATGCTCAAGTGCACGGCGATGAACAGGGTGAAATAGAAAGAAACCATTGCTTGAGATTCGTCCATCATCGAGCACTGGTGAGAGCAAACTTTCTCAACGGTCCGTAGATTGGAGTGCGGAAAACTTCTCCGAAGATCATCATCGGTTTGCTAATTTCCGAGATTGATGACGGAGTGATATTTATTCTGTTAGCTTCAATGGTTCGGTGTCTTTTTGTTCAAATCAGTGGTCGGCACGCTTTTTTGGGGACAAAACGCCAAAAATATTTAAAATACGCATGGAATGCAGTTTAATAGAGCAATATTGTAAAATAATTAAGATTGTATTATATTAGAAAATATTCTGCAATAAAATAATTGATTCATATTACAGTTGAGAAATTGTTAGTCTCCAGTTCACCACATCCTGCAAAACTACTTCCACTCGTCTATTCACGAAATTTTTAAAAACAGAATACTGCAGTGGCGGTTTCAGCCAAGGGAAAGTTTAGTTTGTATTTAGTTGCATATTATTGAACTTCACGTAACTTGGTGAAATACTGCGAGTGGGCTGTAGCGCACAGAAATTAGAACTGATAGAGAGCTAGTAATTTTACGCAAACACTTACTTCCTGTAGTGCGTCAGTTCTGCCAACCACTTGTCAACCACTGGAGTTAATCAATTATTTTTTCCTCTCGTAATGCTTACGTGCTTAATTTATATTTCTCCGTTGCAATAAGTCATTCAAAAATAACATTATTTGTGTACTTTTTTTGTTGTTTAATTATATGAAGGTAACACAATTATGGTGAGTTAATTTTTAAATTTAAAAACAGAACTTTAAGCAGAAAAATATCTCTTCGTTAAATTATTCTGTCTTTAGCAACGTCGACGTTCACCAACGAACAGAGCGCATACGTGGTTTTGCAACATGAAATCGAATTAAGTTCGCTCGCCGCCACATTTAATGTAATTACAGCGATAAACCGATGCATAATACGCAACTATGGCCGTACGGTGATGTCCTTCATCCGTCCGTGCATTTGGTACGTCTTCAGCAGCTATAAAACTGTCGCTCCACCAGCGTGATGCTGCTGCGCTAATGAATTATTAAGCAGCTTATCCTCCCCGCTCGCCAGACTTTATCATCCCGGCTAACCCTTTTACATCGCAACGGTCAAGAATGGTCACAATGCTGAAAATAATGGCATTGGCAAACCGTCACAGTACATCGCTTTGCCACGAGACTATTCTTTCTTTGCCATTAATCGCATTCGCCAGCCGAAAGAATGCAGTTGATTGTTTGTTGCGTAGGCCGGCATGTAAGACTCTCAACCTCGCTGCTGCGTGCATCGCAACCGTTCGGCAAACTGCAACTGCACACAGCATAGACGTCGTCTGCTGCTTCTGCAGGCATTTTAACACTGCACAGAGCACCGCAACGGCAGACATGCAAGTGGTGGATGCACTTTTCATTAACACTTATGATTGTGCACCCACTCAGAGCGGAGAGCACGAAGCAAACTAAATAAAACATACTCCAGACAACTTTTCCGCTCACATGGTATGCGCCCGCAATGATCATCGAACTCGGTCACATGTGAAGTTTAGCGGCGTGAAGATCATTCAAACGGTCGGTAAGGAATAACCTTTTTCCGGCTGTAACCTCATCAATATAACATTGAAAATTGATGCGCTTCGTGACTGGTAACAAAGTGCATAAAGAGAAGGTTGGAAAGGTGGCAAGCAACCAAGAAAAACTTATGAATGAATTTCTTTCAACTTCAACCACCAATAAGTAATGCGCAGTGTGCAGTTGCGCCGTATGCAACCTTAAACCAGCACTTCAAATACGTTCGATTCGTCACGTACTGCTAAAAGCACTTGAACGCCTGAGCACAGCAGGATATGGAAAAAAACAGTTGCCTATGGGTTTTATGTGTCTAAAGGAAAATAGTTAAACAAACTAGCAAATAGTTTTAAAATTAAAAAATAAAATGTACAAAGGGGGCTATATTTCGATAAAATCTAGTTGATATTTAAAAATAGTTAATCTGTAGTGAGTAGTTAGCTAATTTCAGACACCTCACAAAACCGTTCATGCTTAGGTGATGTTATGTCTAATACTCTGAAGGTCTTGACAAAGTTTGTAAAATACGACAAATTAGAAAAAAAATTCTAAAAAGCAAGAAGAAAATAGTCTCAAGACATTTAAGACAGAGTTTGAGTTTGCTCACTAAGTTCATCCGCATGATAATAATCGACGTTCTATTCTAGAAAAAAGAAAACCCGTAAATCATCGAGATCATCGACCTACAAGAAACTAGTACAGAAGAAGACTCTCTAATGACTCAGGCATACATAGCAAAACAAAGCTACTTCAAAATATCAGTCTACACCATACATTTGAGGACAAAATTATGCAATAAATAATACCGATAGCATCCTACACCACAACACAATATATCGCCGTCATCTTAGCAACTTGTAAAAATATTTCCGTCCAGTAAAGTGTACATAACAAATCTCAGCTTCACAAGAGCACCTTCCGTGGTCTACTTCAACAGCATTAAGAAATTTAGTATGCAATTAAAACATGTATTATATAGCCTTTTTGTTTGACATAAGATGAATAAGCTGTAGCTTAACGGGCTATAAATGCCAATTTAATGTTAATTACGCGTCAACACAATATTTTGCACTCTTCTCCGTCTAATTTACCGATGATTTTAATGTGCTCTTCAATGTTGCCGCACGTACCCGTGCCCCCAAATCCTTCCAACAAGGCATCCTCCTAAACAAAGCGGCGTAAGATAAACTTTACCTAATTGTACTGCCGCGGTAAACCGTTTGGCAGTGGAATAGTTTACTCCAACCGTGTCAGTTAACGGGCAATCTGCATCGGACGCTTACGGGGTCGCCGATGAGGCCACAGGCGTCGAAAATTTCACATTTCCACGGTTCCGCTCATAAACGGGACATGGTACGGACAAAGAACTGAACCCTTCCCCCCTCAAAAACCGACAGTGCGCGGCAGGAAAGGAAACACCGCCACAACGATGCATTAGGGGGACTTTTGTAGCTGTTGCACCCTGCGCCGGACATCTACATAAACAAACATTTTCCACTCTTTTGCTAAGTTAAAGTTTGATACATCCATTCTTTTGTAGTTGCAGCTAACACACGTCCAACTCATCTTCCATGTTGGAGAGCTGGTCCGTCATCCAAATACATCTCACTCGTAATAATCTCAGCAGCGCGCGCCCGTTCATAGGAATATGAGGCGACATGCGTTAACCTTCCTGTGCGTGAGCGTAACTGCGTAAGGAACCGATAGTTTACATTTGTTGCCCTTCGTTGGTAGAAAAGCATGGCCAAACCCAATCTGTTTGCCCGAACGGGGGGGAGCGAAGTTCTCTAGGTTTTAAGGCGAGACATACATCGCCGGACATTTCGTCAGTGACGCTCGTAGAAGACCTGGCAGGATGGTTTATTAAACATAGATCTCGCATAAATATTTACACAATGCAGGCCACAATTCAAACATTCGGCCACTCACAACTCACCTTCGGATGCATGTCAAAAATCCAAGGATGATCATTTTTTCCCTACCTTTGGTTCAATATACGAACGATTAAGCCTCGGTAATGTAGCGTATTCTCCAGCATCTTCAGATTGTTACATTAGTTTGTTTGATACCGGCAATGACAATCTCCATGGTTCGTACGAGGTGAATGTTAATCTCGCAATTTCCGACCATTCCATGCTCCAGATATTGACATCGTCTTGACCTTTACACATACACACTGCCCAAAGGAAGCAAAATTGCATCCAGTACTTGTACTCAGACCCTAACCCGAAAAAATCTAATCAGGATAGTCGATCGATCAACGAGACGTTTCGCCACCGTCACCGCACACCTTTCCCCTTCTCCTTTCGAATCACTCAAACCGATAGGTCGCCTACCACCGCAGAGTTCGATACGATCACGAAAAGGCAATTTCCGCGAACCAGTAGATTGATACATCCTGCTTACATTCACGAAAAACCCTTCTCCTTCACCTAACCACACATACCGCTTCTCGCTTTCATTTTCCTTCCCACCGGTAGTTTCTTCACACCCTTTCCTTGTGCGGTTGGGCTCGCCATGGGGATGCTGAGCCCGGTAAAAGTGAGACTCGGCGTGGCGTTGTCGGCGCCATGGTGGGCAGGGAAAATTCAATTTCCTCGATACGCACTCAAACACGCAAACAGACACACGCCGCTATCCTGCTATTGCTACCCTTATTGGATTGGTGTTTTTACCCTGCTTTTCGCCGGCAAACGATAACCGGTATCACTTCTCGGCTAATATTGGATTGTTTGTCATAGAATTGGGCTTTTAGGGCGCACATCGGACATACAGATGTTTTAGTGCCAAAATGGTAGAATTAGATAGTCCTTAACCTTCTTAAAGCTGAATGCAATAAGTCGTTTTTTTATACGAAATAAAATCCCGCACCAACAGTCCCACTTTAAATAGCTAGCTGTGAAAAGGTTTTTACTAATTTGCTCCAGTAAATTCCGTTGATTGGTGTCGAATCATTTCGTTCTGCATCAGTTCACCCACCGACAGCACAAAGTGCGAGGCACGCCCTGCCACCCCGAAATGCATGAGGTTAACGAGAAAATCATGCTCTCTAATGGGCGATGTGACTTTGTTGGGGAGTGGACTTGTTAAAAGCTCCACTACCGCTGCAAGTCTGGTACTTTGCAGCCACAAACGAGAACTGATCGATTTTTAGCGCTGATTTTCTCATACTGTGCAATGAAAGCAACAAATCATCATCATTAACCTACTGCACTTACTGCGCGCTGACCTGACAACCTACCTTACAAGAGAGAAATTAATTGAAATTCCTCAGCCCAGTAACGTTACTGGGGATGTGTTCCAATTTTAACTTTTTATATTAACTAGTTAATCCGGCCAGGTAACAGGGCAACGCAACAGGACTTCGAGGATGTAAACAGTTTCGGAGTGTATGTATGTAAAGGAAGCTATCTTTCTTCAGATTGTTTGACGATTTCATAAAGGATATGTACCTTACATTGTGGTTAGTACAGCACCATTTCCTCGATACAGTCTGTCTGTGTTTTCACTGAATGAAAATATCATGTATACCCTCTGATATTCATAGACTAAAAGGTTATTAATTAGCTCGCATTCATTGAGGAGAGATGTTAAGAAACAAAAAAACATGGTATTTCTAAGTCACAATAGTCCGAATATATTGAGCGGTATCCTGGTCACGGCACCAATACAAATTTTAAAATATTTCTGTTTTCTTGTCCTACGGTTAATTATAGAGCCCAATTTGACATTTAAGCATTGGAATGTCTCACAGTACAAAAAGCGATCTAATAGAATCCATCAAGGAACGTCAGTACTATTGTGTCCATTTCATTAGCCATTCTACACGCGGTACCACAACGGTTTTGGGTCTGTTGATCAGCATACTACCGTATTGTTTGCCTCTGCAATCAAGTCTCCACGTATGGTGCGATAATTATGGGTAATTACATTTTCGGACTAAGCCCTAAAGGCACTGTCCATAAGCTAACGTCACCAGTAGTGCACCACCATAACCTGTGCCCTATCAACGGCTTACTATGAAAAAGCGGACCCCAACCACTCCATTGCTGATGTAGATATTTGGTTAGCAGCGGAACTGAAGTTTCCATGCACGTCCCAAAACACCGAGCACCATCCCAAACGGTATGCTGTTAGGCGCATTTCTTTTCGAAAAAAAAACGTTTCAATCGAACACGTGACCGATCGTTCAAAAATTCACCAACACTCTCGCCCCATCTGCCGATCGTAGACACCGTAGCTACCTCCAACCGTAACACATTCCAATGGTTCTCTTGCTGGTTGATTTCTCAATACACCGCCGTCGGTCAGCGTTGCACGTTCGTTCGGAACACAGTTTCAGCAACGGCTCCAGCACGCAACAAGCAATATTTGATCGTGTCGGATCGCGCGTACGCTACAATACATGCGCTGGAGAGCTTCGGTTCGGTGGTACGGTGAAATTATGAGACCGCAACTGAAATTCAATGTTTATCACAGTTTACCGCACGTCTATACCATCCAGCAAAGTACGATATCAACACCTGACTTCGTTGCGTCCACTCTGCAACAACGCGGACTGTGTCTTTCTCTCTCTCTCTCCCTCTCAGGCTCGCTAACTTTCCCCCCAAATTATTGAACACGTAATCTTTCGATGGAGCGAACGAAGATGATCACCCCACGAACCTTTTTGTTTCAACATAGCCCCCGCATACACCCGCCTCCTTCTCGCACGTACACACCTTTATCCCTTTTCCGTTTGGTTTAGCTTCACTTATCAAACCACACTTCACGCTGACGCACTTTCCAATCATACATTCCGCAACAAGGTATAGGAATGAACCGTACCTGTTGCACCGCTCCATTCGCTCGCTCTTAAACATAATCGCTTCCCAAAAATGGCTCCACCACAGTTTTGACCCCACCCAGCGGGTCATCGTTTTCCGTGGGGAAACTTGAACATTACAGTACAGTTTTGCAGTTTTGATTGGTATCGATTTTCTAAAAATAATCTCTCCGCTATCTCGAGCAAGTCTCGAACTTCACAACGCTTATTCTTCTTACTGGTTCCCTTTGGATGGACACTCCAATTACGCTTACTTTGTTCAGACAAAAGCAAATTACCTCCTAGAAGTTTTTCTCTTCTCTGTTACTGCACTGGCTGAATTAGCTATGGTTTTGATTGTACAGACACAACATATTGGATTACAAATACGAGAATTCAACAAAAACGGTAGAATGATAAGCAGTTGTTGCCAAGCACGACTCATCGTAAAAAAAACTTTGAATCATTATCAAATATTTGCTCTACATCTACATCTATGAAGGATCTTTGCCACATTTCTCTCTCACCATTCATTTGGAGTCCCAAATTTAAATCTATCTTCTAAAGGACACAAAAATCAAAACCTTTATCGCTTCTGATCGCACAACTCATACAATCCAAAGCACCGCGCCTCTTGCAATGTCCAACTGTCGCCAAAATCATACACTTGCCATTCGGAGAGTAACCGTGTCGGAACGGGTTGGAGCTAATCCCCAATGATTACGCACGCCAAGGCAACACATATGGTTTTCGTATTTTGGCGCCCGCATGTTCGTACACGCGAAAAATAATCATAACCACCCACAGGTTCGGTGTCTCGGTCTAATGCTTAAGTTCGTGTTAAGCACGCACTTAGCAAGAAAAAAAAAACTATTGACCAAAACCCGACCCAGACACAACCATGAACTTCCTCCTCTCGCAAACGTTTTATCATGCATAAACACAATTTGTTTTCGCTGCTACTGAAAACAAACGGAAAGATTTTGTGGATGGTAAATATTTATCCGTTCGTTTGGATCAAATGTAGCCTGTCAGCTGTTGCCTTGTTGCGATAATGATTCTTTACCAGCTGATGTCGTTATAAATCGTTGTGCTATTATTTAAATTACACGCTAACGGACATTCCTGCTCGGTCACCCGGTGTGGATACCTTAAGTGATCTTGATAGGTGGGGGACATAATCCCAAGTGGGTGGAGGAGAAATTCCCCCGTACAAAGAACTAATTATTCCGCTCAGTGTTGGGCAAAAATAAGTTTCATAAGCCACATAATTGAAGACGTGCATTTATTCGAGGATCTTCAAGAATATCTCGTTAGATTTTTTTTAAATCATGGAAGGGCGTCCAGAATGTATTGCTAGATATTTAATTTAATATCCCGTCAATTCGTCTATCGGTTTATAACGGTTATAACCTCAACAAATGCAATACATTTGCAATGAATATAAAATATCAATAAAGCTTACCAAGTTCAGAGCTATAGCAAAATTCACCTCAATATTTTGAATCTTCAATTAAATTGTGAAAAAATTTTGACTAAAACCATAAAAACCTGATTTATAAGCTCCAGCAATATTATTTCTAATTTACCGCATCCTGGTACCAATTGTGCCTAGTGCAAAGATGTATACGAACTCTCTTACCTAAAACGATAAACAAATAAAAAAAGAACAATTTAGAATTACAGAATTTATTGTAAAATTAGCATTCTAATCGTACGAAACGAGACAACTTAATAACCTGCCCACAGGTAATCAAAATGTATCATACATCACCACCCACAACGTGTATCCCAAGTGGTAATTGGATCAGACGGAACGATTACTCATAACCTACAGTGCAACAGTTTCCAGTGCAATGCCAGCTGCGTTTGCTTAATCGGCAATTGCGCCGCGTGCACACTACTTTCCCACTTTCCCTCGGGCTGAAAATCCACATTTTATAGGCAACAGTCCGCAAAACCGATAACCGGCTTGATCTTCATCGTCAACCGGATACACGACCATACTGCGGAACCGGGTGTGCGTTGCGGCGAACTGGAGTACAGTTACCAACAACAGCGACGAAAAAAAAGAACCTCCGAGTGGCAAAGATACGATACAAACGCTTCGCATCGCATCTCCTTAACCTTGGGGAAGTTTAATTTCTTTCCATTTTTGCCTAACCTATCGGCTCGGTTCGGACCATAGCAACAGTGAAGCGGAAGGCTATTTTTAAAAATAATTTTCCAAACAGCACATATTACATACATCGCACGCATTATGTGTGCCAACCAGTAGGGGTTTGGGTTACTGCCGATACTCCAAGCGGTACTTACACACACGGGTTGTTGCCACACCGCACCATAGGCGGAAAAAGGGTTTTTGGAATGCGTGCGTGCACTTTACCGACAACCGAGTTCCACTCCCCAGGATGGGCATCGGGGGAAAAAGGGTCATCCTGGAGGAAAGAGCTAGTGCACACACACACCACCACCAGGATCATTTCCTCTCTAGCATCACGTACATATCAACACGGCAAGTGAAACGCTGATGTGAAACACCAATGATTGATATGACCATGTGCAACCGCTCCTTCTTTTTCCAACGTATGCCGCAAAGGCTGCGAATCTTTCCCTACGGGACGCTAGTCACACCAGATCACCTCGAACGACTCTGCTGTGGCTGCCATTGTCCGCTTCCCCTGCGGAAAGCATTCCCAGTGATGGGCGGAAACCACTTGATCTGCGTGGGCACTTGAACTGCCCCGGATCCAAGGTCCTGTCCCTCCTGACATGCGGCATATGATGAGCCATCTTCACACCCGCGACCCACCCTTTACGAGCGGTAGAGTTGAGAAAATCTACACTTCTTCAACTCGATCATCACACGCCCCACGATCACAGTAGTGCCCCCGAAGGGGATGAAGCATTTCTGGTGAGAAGGTTACCGTGGTGCACAGTAAATCAGCTCTGAAGTGGTCGTACATCAAGATAAGCAAGGCGATGCCACAGAACTACGGGCTCATTATGATACTCTCCCTGCCCTGGAGTTACTTCAGTGCACACAGTGTCTTGGATATTGGGATTGAACGTAAACTAAACATTAAAAAAACACACACACAAACGGCTGATGTTATGTTCAAATCTATTGGGAAATGAATCGCCGACATTGCGCTTTCGCGATGTCAATCTACAGCTTCTTCATCGTGCAGCCCAGCGCAGAAGAGCAGTAATAAACGCTTTCAATTTTCACATCTGTTCATCATACGTCTCATTGCTGTGGACGTGTCTAGCACTGTGTGGAGTCACCGCAACACCAGGGAAATCTGCCAGCTACACAGCGCAAGCAAAACTTCTGCCGGAGGTAAATGCCCTTCAATACACTACTCCTTCCAGTGAAGCAGTAATGCTCTCTTGTTGCAACTTCCTTACGCACCATAGATCCGCTGACGTCTAGGAGTTCCAAAAATAAACTCCACTGCTGTGCCACGCTCTCCAAACCCTGCTGGGAATAGTGCTAGCATAGTGTACTTGAGTTATATTTTATTATCACATTATAATTATACCATCCCCACAACATACACACACAAGAGCTCCGTATATTGCGCTAAACATGACAGAAGCAATCATAAATTGGCTATGTCATAATTTTAGAACATAACCTCATCGCCCGATAGCAATGCTTATTAACTATGCAACCTCTGGAGACGTCCCGCTTCCCGATGAGTCTCCAGGGACCGATTCTACATGTTTGAAGCTCATTCTAGATCAACACATTGCTCAATAAATATTGCTCTCTTCTTTCCCTTACGACGTTCCCTGTGCTAAAAATCGCACAGTAATGTTACATTTTGATGTCATATAAATTTCCCGTCAAAATTGCAAAACCACCATCAAGACAAACGCATAAAATAGGTTTCCGTGTGAGAGTAAACATTTTCAAAAAAAATCGAAAAAATGACTTCCGACCATAAGAAACGGGGACCAATAACCATCGTCAGCCACATTATCAACGTCATCAATCTTTGGTATGCGATTGTTGTTAAACGCAACGTCTTGTGTATGCTGAATTCTTACAAGTCCCGGGCTTCCTATCGCTGCACGTTATGCTTAATTAACGCCAACTTAACCTTCCACGGCGATGATGATGGCAGCTATGAAATGGCGGCATGGAAAATTGCTGTGACTAATTTATCAAAAATCTCACCTCCAACCCACGTTCACTGCCAAAGTCCGAGCGCTTTCCGACATCGTTCACGTTCTTAGTTTAGTTTGGTTGTTAGTTCCTTTTTTTTCGCCACCAAACAGACAATTCCCGTAAAACCCTTTTGGTTCACGATTATGTTTAGCAGCAATAAGAAATAGCATTTGTAGTTTTGGAAAGCGTACAAAAAAATGCACACCCATACTAAAACGATTTCTTCCCGTAGCTAATCTTAATCAACGAAACAAAACGAGCGGACCACGAGAGGTTTTATACACAAAATTGGTGACCTCTACTTCAAAATGCCGCTAGTATTGTCTATGTCTTTATCTTTATCGCACGCCGAAAATCATCTTCATTTTGGACATTGGTGTTTATGGAGCAGAATGACCATAGACCCAAGCAGCAGAAGCTCGAGAGGGGTAACCCGGGGGTGAACGAAGGCGGTCCAATTAGCTCGTGACTAATTTCCCCAAATAGTGCGGCGCTTGGAACTGATGGAATTGGAGCAAAAGCATGCAAAAAATACACAGAATTAAACTACTGCTTGCCTCAGCAATAGGTCCACCCGTAGTCATTCCAATGATAACCTTCCTTTAGCGATGGGCAACTTCTAAAGATGCCTCACAATTCTTGCAGATGATGCCAGAGGAAGTAGTTAGGTCAGGGAGAGGCTATCGCTTATCTTCGATTCAAAAATCTGTCTGCGCCACACCACTGGAGCGGTCATTATTGTGTAGGTAGGGAAGCACATTGAAGAACAACGTCCCTGCGAGACGGAACGTCCCGTTGCACAAGACTTCACAACCGTACACTCGAGGCCACCACTATCGGTGCCGCCGCTTGGGGTCAAGATAGGAATGTAACCGCGTACATTTATTTATATTGCTACAATCACTAAAGCCCGGGCAAGAATTATTTACATGCAACTGCCGGAGGCTAGGCACGTCTGGGATGCATACCCTGGAATTGTATGGATCGGTGGTGGTGGAGGAGTTGTGTCTGGGTGCATCTTATTAAGTGTCGTCCATGCGTTTGGTACGTTCCAGCAGAATGCCCCACCCATAGACGTAGAAGGTACGCGTACGTGCGTGGAATGTGTCCGATGAAGCAATTAGTGTCGATTTGGGCCTCAACATTCTCGACCTTGGTTGGGGTTGCAATTTAAAATGGATCGTACGATTTGATATGCGATAAGAACTGCGCTGCTGAGCTGTGCACGAGGTTCTTTAATTTGATTTTACCACGTAGGTCTAGAAATAAGCATTGTGGTCATTTGTACCAATGTAGGAGTTACTGAGATCCCCTACTGTACAAGGTGCCATAAAAATCATTCGAAGAATTGTGATTAATCAAACCTTTTTATGCTTTGAATATAGTGCTCACACCGCCGAGGCAAATGAATCAGCGAAATTTGTAGCAACACACCAGTAGAACTTCAAAGTTATCATTAAAAACAATAACACGGCACATCACTCCAGTCGTCCCAAGCTATCGTCTCAACCGTAAAACCAGCTCAACAAAGCAACGGAGTAGCAGCAATCCAACAAAACTGATACGAGCTCGATGAGTCAGACACTATTTTTGTGCCGGCTCCTACCCCTGGAAATGGCACACGCCATCAACCGGTGCAGGGGTGCCGGGATGGACGGACGGACGAACTGGACGACCGCACAAGACACGATTTTGCAAAACACTCCATCACTGCGGGCACATTGTCTTTCCCTTCCTGCGCACGCTTAAAGGCCTATGTGTGTATAAAGACCTCGCATCATCATCACCATCAGCAGCAACAAGCAACATTGGGGCGACCACATACTGACAGCTAATCCCGCGAGTCCAGTCTCGGCTAGAAGCGCTAACCTGACCGCTCCCTGTTAAGCCATCCTACCGCATGGTTGCAGCTGCTGCAGAGCACGATGAGCTAATCGACGAATCTCAAACAATCCTTCTGGGACTCGACGGACGGAAATGTTAAGGAGGGGTCGCTCACACACACACACACAGCAATACGACATATTCAAATGATGCAACTGTACAATAAATTAATGCTGTGATAAGCGACCTCCCAGTCCGATGGGACTTGTACCGTATGTATGGACAACTCCTGACGACAGCGTCACTGAGCTGATAGTGGAAGAGTTCTGAGTTATTTGAAAAAAAAAAATAAATCTAAAAAAAAGAATTGCAGTGCGGCTGCTCTACACAATCTCAAATCCAAAGCAAAGGCTGGCGTACGGTTTGATAAGGAAAGCACTTAATCCAAATCCGGAAATGACAACAATAAAATGTGGCTATCGTTTTGCTTCCCCCACCCAGATCACAGATCTCGAATGCAGCTTGCCAGAGTGACCCAGCTGTAAGCTTTCCCGGGCACAAGAAAAGACCACTCACTGGGTGGACTTTCTATTTATGGTTTTGCATTCACCGTGCCTGCACACCTTCACCAACTCGTAGGAGAGCGAGAAGGAAAAGCTGCGCTGTATGTTTTCCACTTCAATAATCTTGTTTTTATCCACAGCCTCAAACTGTAACAACGGCCATTGCGCGGAAGATAAAAAGGTTGGATTCGAAGTGAATATGATTGCTATAATATTGAAAGTCTTTGCGCAGGAGAGATAATGGTGATGATGATGAAGTTGGTGGTGATGGTGGCTAGGAGATGTTGATCCAACATTGGCCAACAATTGCACTTTGCCGGTTTTGTTGCGGAACGAAATCTTGAAGAAAGTGCGCGTAAAAATCCGCATCCTATGATAATCTGCCCTCTGGAAAGGCAACCATTTGCTTTCCTTCATGCCATTGCACGAGCCCAAACGTTATCGTCGATCGGTACAAATCCACGAGGGGAATAAAAATTTGCACCAAATCCTCCTCTTTATCTGCTGTCTGCTTAACAATCGCGTACCTTAACACCGATTATCCCCCATTCGTCCCGTGAGACATTAGCGCCGAGACACCTGATGCAGTTTGAAGGCACGAGAACACCGCTTACAGGTGGATGGTGCCATGGAGTTAATAATTTCTAACGCCTGTTCGCCATCACCATGAACCATCGCCAAGGGATGCAATTGGCATTTGGGAAAAGTGATCCAGGGCGATGGAGTAGGGAAGATAGGGAGGGGGCATAAAATTGCCACTCCAAAATGGCAATTTTCTTCCAGTTCACACCGTGAAACTGTCAATTAAGCCTAGGAGGAATGGTACGGAACGACCGAATGCTAAGGCAAGAAGTTGAACGGCCAATTCTCATCACCCTTGGAGTGTTGTTTTGCCTCGCCGGAAATCTTTTTCTTTTCCATTATCGAAAATTGTTTCTATTTCCCAAACGTGATGATGGTAGTGATTTTTTTTCTCCATCGTGTTGATAAAGCTAACTTTGAGTGAGTAGAAAACCACGCTCCCACCTTCGTTGGAAGATGTTACTGGAGAAAATGGTCAATCATTTGCTTTTCCTTTTTTTCGATAACAACCGGAAAAAGACGCCAACGTAATGCAACACCGGTTGTCATAAATCTGTCGCAAGGTTTCCGTGCATTTTAACATAAAACAGCTGTGATAGAATGCGAACACTACACAATGCAAGCTTCTTCCCTGGACCAAAACACAAGATACGACCCAAACCGGGAATACATTTTTCATCGAGCAGCGGGCGATTTCGATTTACTTCAGCCGATGACTGGGCGAGTTCCGTTCGGCTTGGCGCCATGTTGGGTGAAATATTTCGTACGCCCCGACGCAAAACATCCTACTGACCGCGTGAAGTAAACATAGCGACCGAGTTTTCCTTATGCATCTCTTTTAGGTCGATTGTCTAGTCGAGGGTCAGTAATGCACGCAACAACTATCCGTGCTATAAAATGACAAATTTTAAACTATTTGTACTTGCGAGTTTTACACAAAACTGTGTTGCAAATGTTCGCTATAATGGACATCGCCTTGTAAGAACTCTCCTCATGGTATTTATTCTTTCGGAACCATTATTACCCTTGATGACCATACATACCATAACCCGTGCCATGATTGTTGCATTTTTACCGATTCGCTTTGGAACAAAGGTAGGTAAAGTCATTAGAAGTTTTTGACCACGAACATTAGCTGACTGTTCTGCGTTAACCGTCAATGGGACGTTCCTTTGGAACACCGTTCGTAGCCACACTCTGTTGGAAGACCAGGCCAAGGAACGCGTGTGTAGGCGAACACACTTAATTCGAACTGGTTGATGAAGCAAAATTCATGTTCACTGATTACTATTTAATTAGGCGCATATTTTTACTGCACCTTGTGTGAGTGGTACGATGTATTTACATTGTTGGAAGTAAATGAAAAAAAATATAATGCATAACACAAATTATGTGCTCCTTGACCCATGGGAAGGTTTTGTTGGCAATTTGTTGAAAATTTCGTGTGTAACTAGACTATTGTACTTTGATTATTTCGACAATTATTAATTATGTATATGGTTTGGAATTTCTTGGCACAGCAATATTTCTACGTAGAATATTTTGAGTTTATGATCTTTTAATAAAGATTTCACCGAAATCATATTTTGCATACCAACTTTGTGATAAAACTATGTTTTAAAAGTTATTATACAGGGAGATTCTATGATCCCTTACATAGCTGCTTACTTTAATAATTCGAAGATCGTTTATAGAATCTCTTCAGATCTTCGTTTGTGTCAATAAATAAGACTAGAGAATAATTCTTTGCATTCCAGGCATGCCTTTACTTGATCAATCAGTCTTGAATTCATGTGTTAGGACATTTACTGATACTTAAGGATTCCTGAATGTCAAACTTTCTGATAAGATCTGGAGCATCTATAAATCACACCAAAAGTGGAAGAATATGTCAATTGTCTTATACTATCTTGGATAAAAATGACAAATAGCATCCGAACCGATTCTCAACTGAATTCTATTAACTTCCTGAACAATCGTCTGCATCTGGTGGGATCAGCATAAGATTATATGTTACGAGCTGTTCATATCAAGCATTATTAGATTGAACAGATTGAACAATATAGCACGACGGAATGCGTGTCACCCATTTAGAGTAGGAATTCTCTTCCTACTCGTTATATTCACCTCACAGAACATTGTGAAACAGTCACATTTTGCAGACTCTATTGTAGCTGATGATGCAACAAATCTTTGCCAAAAAAATAATTGCATTATAATATACTTTCAGAACACTTTAAAGCGTTCTTCATCATCAAACACAAAATTTAATCTCAACCACTTCATCAAACGAAGGTTGACCGCTTCACCGCTTCCAACTACCTGTGCGAGACATGAATTATTCATCGCAAAAATCATCTACAATATTTGTATCCATTACACGTTTCGTCACCACGCTGGAGTCCCCAAGGTCATCTAAGCGAAAAGGAAACCAAAACATCTCCTTTGTTTGCCAACATTGGTATGCATATCCCGGAAGACAACAAGACAGGGAAAGCTTACTTCATTTTCAAGACTTTGCGTTCAAATATATCAAAACACAGCTGTTCCAAACGGAGAATCTCCATACACACACCTTTTTCGTTGCAAACGGACGTTCCCTTTGGTGATAAATGTTAATGCTTGCAGTGTCAATCTCTTTAAAATCCTTCACGCTTCAGAAGCACGGCACGCGAAAACGAGGCAGCTTTTCCAACCTTGACAAGCACGCGAACACCGGCAGCACTAATGGGGCGTGCCCGTACTAGCGGTTCGGTCATATATTTATGATAGATACCGTCGGTTTGACAGCAGAGGCTCGTACACCACGCCTGACGATGATGCTCTCTCTTCAAGAAGAACGCGTGTCCGGAGTTGGTGTGGAATGATTGATGATCTTGCGGGGAAAGCGGACAGATTGTGTTGCAAAAATTGTATTACATGCTGCAAAACCAACATAAACAAAATGGAGAGGTCCGCTCTGTTTTTTTTTTTCGCTGCCTGTCGTCGAACAGCGGTACTGACAGCACGACAGATCCCGGAGATGTACCGAATGCGTTCGTTCACTCGGAAAGACGACACAGCTCGATTATAAGTAAACAAAAGCCACAAAACATACGCCTCAATTTAATTTCACTTTTTTGCTCATTTTTTTGTGTGTGATGTTCGACGGATGGACAACATACTCATATACCCATACATCACTCTCGGTTCGGCACTGGCACGAGCTGGCAGGCAAATTGTCGAAGACTGACGTGCCCCGATAAGCGACACAACGCGCACAACCATTTGCAATTCATGAATGAGACGCGGTACATCTCGTCGATGATGGAGCACGAAGAATTCCCAAAACCCCAATATGAGACATCCTTTCAACTGTTGCACGACCTGCGCCTGTCTCACTGATCGCTTCAATGTTACGCTCCGAAAACGATTACATTGATGCGCAATTTGCCATCGGCCGTATTTATGCATACATTGCTTCGAGAAGATCTTGGGGTCGACGGCACCGCAAGCGAAAGCAAAATGGACAGTGCTTCCTCCGGTTGTGGTTGTGATGGAAGGCCGAGCCCAACACACGAGACCAGATGTAGGATGGCGAAAAACAAAAATCATACACAAACTGCCCAAGGCCCACGAACCACACGCTCTTCTTCGTTTTTATTTTGCGCCTCCCGAGAGTTGCCACTCACTTTTTATTTTCAAACCATCGGCTTCCGTCCATTTAACCTGGTGCTCTGCAAATTGCAACATAACTATTGCCCTTCATATAAAAAATACTCCGCAAATGATACATTTGATAGTTGGAAAGTGTATTGACCTTTCACCAAGCCGACTTACAGCTTAAAGAGCTCATCTCATGTTCACGTTGTTTTGAGAGGCGGTTGTTTTTTCATGCTCAAAGCAAACGGAAAACATTTTCTCCTGACCAACGGAAAATCAATTGCGGATACACATAACTTACATAAAAAAGCACATTATAATGATGCCACCGAAACCGAAGTGCACAAATAAATAGACATTAAATTAAAAAGTCTGCCACGGTTGTGGAGCATACATTACGTGGGACGGATTCGCGTGAAGTGCCTTCACTTCGGTACGACTTTCTCTCAAGCACTTTTCACGGTGAAGCTACAACATAATACCCATTCACATAGCATCTTCTTCCTCATAAGAGGCAGGTGAGATGAAAGATAGATAGGTATCGTACGTAACAGAAAAGTGCTCAATTAATGTTCAAATTAATAACAACCCCAACTGAAAGAAATGTGTGCATTCCGTTGGACATATCTCACTCCTAGTGTCTTTTTTTTTGCAAATGCACTAATGGAGCACCCTGAAATAGAAGCAACATCTAACAAACGATTTATCATCACATAAATCATTCACATCTTGATCATCCCACCCCAATAATGGTCATTGAAACATCCTTAGAATTTCGGTACAAACGTACCCAGGGCTGAAGCAGATTTTTAACCGAGCAGTCTCACAAAAAGGTGCTGGCGAAACGGCGGAGAATTGAATCAATTGAATAATTGATCCGAAAACATGTCAACGTCAAATCAACCCGTTTGGGCCCAGGAACCGGCGTGACGGTCAACACCAAGTCGGCATCCGGTGGCTTTTGGATGCGGTGGATTATTTTCTTTATTTCGTCGCCGGTAGGAAAGGAACCGAATGGAACTTTCCCTTTGTGTACCATTCGTCTCTTAAGCGATAGCTTATCTTTTTACTTTTTAAACATGTTCTTCGTTACAGTGCATGACATAACTATACGCACAATAATCAAAAAAAGATTTACAAATTTCCTAAAAATTTGCCCGACGTATTGATGCATTCATGCTTAGTTGGACAACGATTTTCAAGCTTAAAATCATCTTTTGATAGCTATCTAATTTGCTTACTTGTTGTTCGTTGGGTGATAGATTTCCGTTATGTTGGAAAGCTATCTCGCTTGTCAAAAAAAAAACATTTTTGAATTTTGACGTTGTTAGTTCGGCAAACTTTGTTCATTGACCAATTGGTAAAGCATTTGAAAATGTTGTTCTAGTGTGAATTCTATTTTTATCAATTGGTATTTTAGATTTGCATCCTGTAACAATTATTTTGATTTTTTATTTAATCTACATTATTACGACCCTGATGTGTGGCAGATAACAATGCACTTTTAATGAAAGTAATTTTTTATATTTTAAATTCAATTTTTACTAAATCATTATCCCAAAACTGCTTAAAATATCAATGTTATCTTTCCTTAATTTCTCTACTCGCTATTGGCACGATTCCCGTTTCACGCGATTGTCCTTAATAAATGTAAATGAACAGACGTCAAGCCCCACGTACGAACAGACCCGACCAACAAATTACGATAATAAGTAACACGTGAATTTGTGGGAGGAAAAAGTTTTGGAAGGTTACAGAAATTCCTGTGAGTGATTTATAGAAGCGGAAAGGTTTCTCCACGCTCACAAAAACAAGCGTTCATATAGTTATGTTACGCACTGTATGCGATAAGAGAAACAGTTCTTCGGGGACTTATTTGAAGGACACCAGAGGAAAACATTCAAATGCCCGATAGTTTATCATGTCTAAATTCCATCCGAATGTCCCTTGAAGTATAAAAACAGTGTATTGAAGAAACAAGGAAATGAAAGCCTGTTGTGGAAGTTTGTGGCTCTTATTAGGTGTCTAAACTGAGAGCAAAAGGGCAACGCATACAAGATGCGGTCGAACACCCTCAGG
>KI423653.1:0-19385 GCA_000473375.1 Anopheles culicifacies | reverse complement strand
ATATAGTTATTCGGTCAAATCTACTGCATATCATAGTACCCAATGATTTTTGCTGTGTTATCGTGATCAACACTAACAACAACATAAATCAAAGCACACTTCGTGAACCTTTACTCTGATTGTTAAATCTTTTAACATAAAAATTAGATGCAATCATGAAATTGCGCTCTGTCCAAACCTAAAGGTATTGCAGTTGTATTTCATACCTCCAGAAGCAAGTGACCAATTGTGATATAAACTTCTAATAAGTGTCTGAGATCATATTTAGTGGTATGTTGTGATTGGAGCGTCTTCATTGCCGAGGATACTAGGGCATCGATCTTAAAGGGCAGAACCGAGGCACGAAAGACACAATTTTAAAGTAGCGTGCTTGGCAATCGAAGGATGCAAAATCTGCAAGACATTAACAACGACAATCAGGAGCCGTTTTTGAAGAATTACTCAACAACCGTAATAGTAAGATATTTTTATACACATAGAGAAAGAATATTTTTAAGTAAAAAGCTATTCATTTCAGTAGAAGTGAGGAACAAACGTTGTTCGTTATGTGTTTAATGTATGTGGTAAAGCTAGGTTTACGGGGATCGGCTTGTATCTTTATATTGATGGGTTGTGTTTGAATTTCAAAGTTGTAATCCTGTTGAGAAACAGGATTAATCCTGTTAGGACTAATGCAGTCTACTTCTATATTGAATATTTCCAGACTTTCCAGACAGTTACCCGAGATGCAAACCAGAAGCGAAGCAAAGTAAATAACATACAATGTTTGACGCTACAAAATTATCATTGATAGTATTTATAGAAATGCAATTTTTAACTGCAATTCTAAACGAAATAATATCTTTTATTCTTGTTAATCTATCAAATGTGAGGAAATATTAATATAACCATACACTGTTTTTGCTAACCGTACACTGTTTTTTGTGTTAGTTTAGTTAATGATACCGTAGGTGTCAACTGATGGTAGACATGTTCAATTTGCATCTGAAATTTCGCAGCAAGTATTAATTACTCCACAATTCCAAAGCAAATGCAAAATGTTTATTCCTAAAACACTTTTCTACTGTTGCAGTGCTGTTTAACATATTAAAGATTCCCAGTTCTACATTCTTTAACAAACAAAATAATTGAAGAAATAATTGTTGAGGACGAAAAAAACAAGATTTATTATGATGATAGCGATAGCGATTCTAATAATGATATAAAACGCAAACTATAGTTTCATGAAATACGCGCAGCTTACATATTCTCTTCTGTCGCTTACAGTGTTCCAAGCTAATCACTATTAAGACCTTAGCTTCCGATTTATCCATGGAAAGTAATATTTATACCAAAAGATCCGTACTCTTTTCTATTAAGACTGTAGCTTCCGGTGTTTTAATACTTATAACATATTGTTCTGCTCTGGTACCTCGCACGTCGATAAAACAAAAATATCTTGTCATCTCAAGTAATTCATGAAACATTTTATATCTATAGTTTTGTTTCGGGCATATTGTACAGAACATTTTCTAAAAGTAAGTAAGCGCATTTTACACACAGTTTATTGACTCCTATACCATTTTTTTGTTTTTTTTTTGTGATCAAGATAAGAGCAAAATGTGAAATAAAAGTATAAGCCTTAGAATTATAAATTATTTTGTAACTTTACTGTTTGACATTTCGAAAGTCAAAACCAATGTATAGAAGAATGTTACCAAAATTAACTATACCCCGAATAAACGCAAAAACAGGGACTGGGATGATAGATAAAGCGCAAAGATAACTAGAGAGAAGCAATTATAAGCTTCATCATCCGTCAACTAATGCTCAGTTTTTCTCTTACTACCCTACTCTGTATACATGACCGTAACTGTATGCATAGCATTTCAATGCAGGCATAGCTACAGCCTACTTGTGATAGAATGGATAATAACTCACAGTATCTTGCTGCTGTTGTTGTTGTTGTTGTTGCTGCTGCTGGATATGGGATGATTGTGGAGATTGGTTCGATTTTATGTAAGCAGCAGCATTGGCTCCAGAATGTTGTGAACTGTTGTTGGGTGCTCCTCGATACTGCTGTTGGTTCATAGCTGGATTAGTTGCGGCTAAAAGTGGCGAATTTAAGAACTGAGAAGAGTAGCTGGGCATTTGCTGTTGTGGTGGCGGAGCCTGTGGAGTGTTTGAAGGGTTCTGCCCTCCATGGCTACCAAACATATTAGATGCAGCAACTGCAGCAGCTGGTATACCGTACGCATTTTGTGCGTTAGCGCCTGTTGCTCCAGCTGTACCAAAATACGCGGTTTGACTACCTCCAGAATTTGAATAGTAATTAGCTGCCGAATTTTGGAGCGGGGGTGCTGGCGGGAACATGTTTAGATATTGCTGTCCGTATGGTGGCTGGTTAACTGATCCAGCACCGTTGGGTTTCGGCTGTCCAATAGCACCGATCTGTTGTGTGGAAGATTTTACCGACGAAGACATCAGCGAACTATTATTTGACGATATAAGCATAGTATTCGGATTGCCCATTTGCGTTGTTTGGTTATACGGCGATTGAACCGAGCCCATGCGAAATTGCGACGATAGATTCTGGAACATCTCCGGTGTAGGTCCTGCTTGCATATTAGTCGGTGTAGTCATATACGCGTTATAAGGACCCGCGGTACCAGAAGTGCCATAATGTCCCGGAAACTGTGAAAATTGCGAACGACCGCTTGGTTCAATTTGGAATGCATTGTATAAACCACCTTGTGAATTCATGGCAGCAGCAGCTGCAACCGCAGGTGAATTATATAGCACCGCTGGTGGCGACGGTATAGCAGAAACACCATATTGAGCCGGAAAGAAGGGTTGCGGAGCAGACGGTATAGATCCGCTTTGCATTTGTGGAGGAGGCGACAACCCCATACTGCTTGATTGATGCATGCCACCGCCATTATTCTGTTGCGTGGGTTTTACCTTACAAACGTTCACATTGTTAGCTGCCACTGCCGCTGCAAGCACATCTGCTACCGGATGTTTGTTTAGACCCAGGGAAACGGCCACTGCTGCTTGATGCTGCTGTACCCCAACAGAAGTAACATGTTGTTGCGATTGTTGTGTCTGTTGTTGATGTTGCAATTGTAGTGATTGTTGATGATGCGATTGCTGAAGTTGTTGCGGATGTTGTTGCACTGGATGTTGTTGCATCTGTTGTTGCAATTGTGATTGCTTATGAGACGGATGTTGTTGTTGCTGATGCTGATGTGGATGTTGTTGTGATTGCGAAAGTTGTTGGGGTAATTGTTGCGATAGCGGTTGTGTTTGCGGTAGCGACTGTTGTTGCTGTGTTTTCAACTGTGGCTGAGTTTGCGCCTGTAGCTGTGATTGCGGTTGGGATGTTTGTGGCTGCGTTGGGGGTTGTGATTGCGACGAAGGTTGCGTTTGCGACTGTGTCTGTTGTTGTGGTTGCGGTTGCGATTGCACCTGCGTTTGCGCTTTATGTTGCGGCTGCGATTGTTGGTGTAACTGCTGCAACTGTTGAAGATGTTGAGATTGATCCTTGTGTTGTTGTTGCTGACGTTGCAATTGCTGCGTATGTTGTTGTAGTGAATGTGGAGACTGATGTTGCTGTAATTGTTTTTGTGACTGCTGAGTATGTTGTTGCGAAGGCTGCTGTGAAGAGGGTTCCTGCATGCTATGTGGTTGTCGTTGATGATGTAATTCTTGCTGGTGGTGCTGCTGTTGCAGTTGTTGTTGCTGTTGTTGTTGTTGATGTGTTTGTTGATGAGGCTTTGCTGGTTGCTGTTGCGAGTGATGATGGGTCAGGCTATATCCCCCATTAGAACTGTCACTGCATTCAATAGCGGAATTAATACCACTGTTAGATACTGCGGAACCAGATACATTGCATACACTGTTGGAATTATTGAAATGATCCAATAAAGAATCTGACTCTGTGGAAAATGCAGCACCATACGATGAATGCGTCCCGTGTGTCTGGTGAGTGTGATGACTACCACCTCCGGGATGTGAATGTTGATACTGTGGTTGATGAGATGGGTGATGTGGGCTCCTTACAAAATTCGATTTCAAATGAACATTACTTCCACTGGCAACGTTGCCTCCTCCGCTAACTGAATGTTCATTCCCAACGTTTACACGATTAGCACTACTTCCATTTCCGGTATTCATCACTGTTGCGGTTTGCTCTGGAACAGTTGGCATTTCCCAAACCTTTTTTACACTCGCTATTTTCATGTTTAAATCGGCAGTTGAAGGAGATATCATATTTTTTACAGACACTGCTACACCTCCATGACTATTGCCACTTCCATCTGTTTCCATTGATTTTGATAAACATAAACCGGCTGATACTGATGATTGTTGCTTAATGCCTTTGTCGCCATCAATCAAATGGCTAATTTCAGTCTCAAAGGCATATGATTTAATATCCTTATAATCGTTCTCACTTTTTTGAAATGGAATTCCTTGAAGCGAACTTGTAATTATGTTGCATGGCTGTTGTTTTGTAACACCTGTTGAAAGTACCGTTCTTTGAGAACTACCCACGATGTTGTGTTGCAGACTTTCTTCGTTTGCTGCTGTAACAGTTGTAGTTATCGGACGATGAGATGAAGAGCTTGATGCAATGGATTGTTGTGGATTTATTAATCCTCCTACAACACCTGCAGTTGCAGTACTCATCTTCTCGTTAATTAAACCTGTATTTACTTTTGATCCAAAGTTTGTGATACTACTGCTGCTACTATGCTGACGCCTCAAACTAGTCATAGTATCTCCTCCAACTCCTCCACAATCACCAACTACTGAGCTTGAAGAATTTCCACTCAACACTGCCACAGAAACACCGGATTTATAGTTAGTGTTTTCAAAAATTATCGTATTCACAGGAGGAGTATTGCCATCTAGATTATGCTTATCATTATCAGTCTTGGCATTATTAACCGGGGAAGATGTAGCCAGCTTATCTGTAACCGATTGTTGTTGCAGGTGACTTCCTCTTTCTCCTTCAGCGGATATTGTTGATGTGCGTGTAGCTAGTGTTGCTGTCGCTTTATTTGCACTATTGCCGATGTTCATTGAATTCGGGACTGTTTGGTTGTTATTTGAACCTGGTAAGATATCAGATACAGTATCCGAGTTTGATGGTTTTGCTCGTGATGCTGACTGATGCTTTCGCGTTACCAAATGGCTGTTACCAGCACCTCTATTATTCCCAGTATCGGCTATCGCAGCATTGCCTTGCAAACCAAAGTCTAATGAACTGTTGTTCTCATTTTTAACAGTTCCTAGTTGAGTGGTTGCACTTTTAGACTGTTGCTGCGATGCTATAGTCGCACCGCTTTTGGTGGTGATTGCTGTTATGATACTTTTATTTTTTGTCTTAGTATCGTCTGTCATACCTACAGATTTATTAGCATCGCATGTATCGTTATTTTCCATCGCTATTCGATTATCTGGAACGCTGGATCTGACACCCGATTTTTGAGTAATAACATTATTCTCTCTGGAATGAGATTCATCGTTACGAACGTCAATTACATCAGGTTTTCCCTCTCCTACTATCGAACATATTTTTTCTTGATCGAATGACAAAACATCTTCCTTACTACTATCAGTGAACGGGATCGTTCTTACATTTTTTTGAACACGATCGTCCCTTGTTGGAGATCCAGCACTGGTGTTGCTGCTCAAGCTATCTCCAATACGATGTTTTGCATTTCTATCATCACTGCTTCCTGAAGCCCCACCGAATGGACTTTTTGAATTGGGTGGACCATATCCTTCCATTTTTTTGCTTATGCTTCCAGTGCCCTCTAAGCAACCAGCGAAGGATGTTTGTGGTTGCTTTTGACGATTGTTCAAATTCGATGAACTAGCGACGGCTAAATTTGATCCAACATTTCCACCACCACGGCCACGTCGTGATGGTTCACCACGCGGTACAAAGCCTTCTTTTGACGCTGTACATGCTGCATCTGTGGTGCTTGTCGAGCTCTGCACTACCGCACTTCCAATCATTGAATGGTTGTAAATCTTATGATGCAAATGATGCTTCGATTGTTCATCAAAACCTTCCTCAGAAAATTCAGATTCGCTCCAGTAATCTTGATTGTAGCTGCGACCCCCTGCCCTACTTCCTCCACGAGTTCTGTTCCAATTTCCTGCTCCACCTCTTATAGACGAACCCCCTGTCACATCTGCACGGTGGAGTCCTCCACTATAACTACTACCACGAGATCCACCACGTGTATCATGCCTTCGATTATCTCGCGAATGTTGTTGATGAAGCAATGTTATTCCTTTCTTTTTGCCAATATGTTGCTGTGACGATACACCTACCGTTGCTGTTGATGCTGTTTGTTTTTTATCTTCTTGACCGGTCAAAGGCCTTGATTGATGCGAATCCAAATGTGCTGCATCCTTTGAGCATTCATTCTGACACGACTCAACATTTTCCTTAACATTTACTTCCACAACTTCGAATGTCGATAAATCTTCTGATTGTGATACTTTGCTCAGATTTGCTGAGGCCAAGTCCATCTTATTACCATCAGGATCCATTGTCACATTCGAGTTATTTGACTTACTTTCAAGTAATGTTACAACGTTATCGCTTAATGGATGATCGTTTCCCGCAATCTCTTCATTCATACGATTTGATTCACAATCGACGTTCTTCATTATTCGTTTACTTGAAGTTTTGTCCTCTTTCTTTGCGTCAGATATTTGAGAAGTCACTTCTTTTACACGATGCAGTATCTGTTTGGGTTGTTCACAATCAGAACGTAATGGACGCTCGCTACCACTAAACGAGGCAGGTGATGACGCTGGCGAACCTTTCTCGATTTCCGTCTCCCACGCTATTTCTCGAGTATAATTTTCAGCCATTGTTGCAATGTTACCAGAATTGTGCGTAGATGACGATGTATGGTGAGAATGATGACCAACATTTTGATGATTTTCATCACTTGACGCACTCGTTTTACGATTTGATGATTCTGATAAACTTCGAACCAGCTGAGGTGTAACACGTCCACCAGTGTTCTGCTTGGCATGATGACTAACAGATGATTCTGGACTTCCCCCAAATGCAACAGTAAACCGATTGCTATCTTCAGTCAAATCTAGTTTATCTTTTGCAGCTTCACGTTGATTATGTTCACGTATTTCGTACTGCTGTCTTTGACGTTCTTCACGATCTCGGACAGGCGCGCTTACCACTTTCGTTCCACTTCGCCGTGAACTTGACATTGCGTTTGCGGCTACACTCCGTCCATAAGTTTGTTGGTTATGGATATATCGTGGATCATATTGTTGCGCAAACGGAATAGTACTTTTAGTCTCACTACCAGAATTAGTTACTAGAGGACCACTGCTTCCAGACGTATAACTGTTAGTATTGCGTGATGAAGTTTGAATACTGCTGGTATTATTATTCGTCGTTGACATATTTACTCCAGATGTATTTCTTTCAAGTTTACGCTTTTGGAACCTCGGTGGCAAATTAGATTGAAACGTTTTAGAAAATCCAGGCATGTCCCAATTAGCGCTAGTGCTTGCACTAAGGTTTCCTCCTTCGCGTTCATGTCGTGCTCCTCCAGCGCCAAATTCGTAACGCGTCTCTTTCACATTTGCACGTTCACCACTTTTGCCACGAATGTTTACAGATATTATACGTTCGCTGGAGTGTTCACCTACACTTTCAATAGTCTTCTCGTCTTCCATTCTATTACCTGGCAAAGGAGTTACATTTCCAGTAGATGATACAGATACGTTTATACCACCACTGACATTTTTATCATTATTTCCCGATCTTCCATCCAAAGATTCATCGTTCTTTTTCCGACTAAGCTTCTCTTCCAACTCCTGCAATTTTCTGGCAGCTGCCTGCTTTCGTTCGATTTCACGTCTCTGATCCTCTTCTCGTCGCTGCTTTATGCGTTCTTTTGCTTCTGCTGCATCCAAACCTCCAGCAATAACGTTCACCACACCTTCCCCACCAATCCCTCGCATACCACTGTTACCGTTTGCTTGTATCGAGTTAGTTTCTTGGGCATGGCTTTGATCTCTATCTCTATGAGCTACGCCCACATGCTCTTGATGAGTATGATCGTGTTTATCAAATTTATCCGGATCAGTTAATTTCTCATCTTTGCATCCCATGGTATTTTTTTCTGAAGTTCCCACAACAGTAGCCTTTTCCTTGATAACACTTGAAGGATTTATCTCTGCTTCGTCATCAGAAAATTCTAATTTCTGGTTATAATCGAATTCGTAATCTTTTGCCCATCCTTCGTCCTTAGCGATTGCTTCTAATCTTTGTAATTCTTCGTCGCGTATGATTGGTCGTACCAGAACGTCTTGCTCAGAAAGAACGCCTGAACCGTACGGTGGATGCGTATTACGAATATCATCGTGGAATCCACTAGGACTACCAGCAGCACCAGACGCTACAATATTTCCGCTTCCGCTACTTCGCACATGACCAACTGAATTATTGTAACTCCCAGCACTTCCACCTGTCGCGTTACGGTTAGCATATCGTGGCTGATGATTTATTCCTCCGCGACGGTTTGAATGCTGATAATTATCATTATAGGCGGTTCCACCTGCTCTTTCGGTGCTTCCCTCTCGGCCAGCATTGTTGCTTGCACCACTGACTCCACGAACGACTCGCCCCACTTTAGCAGTAGACATAGAAGAAAAATTGGATCCAACACCAATACGAGCATTTTGTTGTTGCTGAGAATGAATCGTTAATCCTGACGACTGTCTTAACGGAAACTGATTTGATATTTTCGTTGCATTCGTCGTCACGTTAACGGTGCCGAAATTGCCACTACTGCTGCCAGTACCGTCATTATTATTATTTTTTTTGTTACTGCTGCTGTTGCTGCTCATCTTGCTGTTGTCCAAGCTGTTGCTATTGTTGTTTGCGCCAAGTAAGATATTGTTGTTCTTGGAATCATTAGCCATTCCTGATATTGAAAGGATAGAAACTGGTGATACAGTTGGCAGTGACGATCCTCCTTCGCTTTCGTTTCCTGTCAAACCATTGTCGCTTCCTCGTTGCATAAATGGTGGTAAAAGAGCCCTGAACTGAGGGGGCAAAGGCGGCGATTGGGAAGATGCCGGTGTGCCTTGAACATTGTTCGATCCTCCTTGGATGTTCCCACCACCACTGCCATCTATATCTTCTGTTGCAATATTGGAAAGTGCTCCTCGGATGCTCGAACCCTTTTGTTGAATACGACCTGCTGCGTCGTTTTGATGCCTCAAACTTGTCTGAGAAGTCCCTGGGTAATGATCTTGGAATTGTTGAGATTTGCTGCTGGTATTTCCGCCATACGGACCAGTGCCGTCCAGCGAAGGGAACTCGTTCTGTATAGTATAAAATGAGAATCAAATGAGAATCATTCCAATACGATAATAAATATCTTCTACTATACCGTATTCCATGATGATTCGCAAGTTTTTGAATTATTTAGCGACGATGTTTGATGCTGAGTGTTACTGTTAGATGAAGAAGGGTTTGTAGGAGTAGCTGTGATTTTTTCGCTCAAATCGCTCGAGTTCTTTATGAGACTTTGACCTTCATTATGATCGCTAGTCCAAGTACCAGATGATTCACCAGGATTACCAACTTCAGCCTTCAAAGATGGAAGATTTGCTGGTGGACGACGAGCCGTGGGCACCTTTCCCAAACTTTGCATGCCATGCTTGCGCGGAATAGCACTTTTCTGGGATGATGGCTCTAAAGATTCGCCCTAAAAGTCAGAGGTATAATGTCAATGCCTGTTTATCTGGTAAAACTTCGTGATATTAGATGTAGTGCAATCTTACGCGACTGGTTATGTAGAGCTTATTGATATCTAATGCTGCAAATTTGGGCTTGGCATTACGCTCCCCCTTAGTTCCCCCCAATGTGCTCATACTGCCAGGAAATCTTCATTAGCAAAAACAAATAGTTTTGTCGCTCACAGTTTTTAACACTTTTTGGTCGCAGCTATTTGTATCTCTTGGGTTTTTGTTGTTCAATTTATAACGATACCTGAGAGAATAAAATCAGAGACATAATTAAAATTAGTTTACAATAT
Organism: Anopheles culicifacies; assembly: GCA_000473375.1. Lineage (NCBI taxonomy): Eukaryota > Metazoa > Arthropoda > Insecta > Diptera > Culicidae > Anopheles > Anopheles culicifacies. The sequence goes on along the minus strand of KI423653.1, from coordinate 9,300 downwards.
AATCATAAATCAACATAAAAACAAATAGTTGGAGAAAATTATCTAAATCTCAATCTGAACGAAATTTCATGTTCTAAATAACTGCCACTGTCTCCCATTGAGTACACATGCAGTTTTCACAAGTGATGGCGAATGAGTGAGATCATATGAGCAAAGAGCGAAAATGCATTGCTGAAAAGCAATAGTGAGACTTATTTATAAGGTAAAGGGGGGCCATTAGAATAAAGCCGTATTGACCGATTTAAGAAAGTACAATGCACTGAGATCATGGAGTCATCGTCCAACATAGGAAAACAGCATACTGGGATGGTACAGAAAAATCTCGTTTTTATTTTGCAGTATGATATCAAGATTAAAGGGCATTTGGAATGGGAAAGTATTAGAAAATTTGGTTAAAAACGAAGGAAATATTGATAACAAAATATATGCTCGCAGCCTTCAGGAAAACTTGAGTAAGAGGCCTAAGAAATTTGACTCATAAAAGTCTAATCTTTTAAACGGAAGTAAACTCAAATGTAAAGCAACGTATTCGATACTATATTTTCTTCAGAACACAGCCAAAATATCTTGAAAAGAACACATAGGGTCACCGAAAGGTATCCGATTGAAAACATTTAAGAAGTAACTAAATTCTATTTGAAAATAAGTGAAACGACTTTCAATAGAATAGTGGCTCAAAAGACGTCCTCAGTAATTGCAATCTTGTAAAATTCCAAGGCCACGAACACTAGAAATTATTTTAATTACAAGAATTACAACAGTTGGCTAATAGATGGGTCCTTTTTTCGAACTATTAGTACACCAATATTAGACGCAGACGAATACTTTTTACTCATCGAGAAAATAAGTTTTGGTACTGGCTTTACTGATATTTAACAATTCTAAGTACTGGTATTGGACAAAAAGTATGAGTATCCTACTATCAATCCCCATTGTTAATTTTATGATCCGATATCTATTACGCATGTTAAATTCGTCTTTTAGTGGAGGATATACAGGTAGACGAATTATTGTTAGGACTCACTGTAGTTAATTCAAAGTCATCTTTGAATCGATTGATTTTAACACTTAAAATGTTTAGTCCTTCTAAGAGATCAAATACAAAAGCGAACAAAAGCGGTCAAATAAGCAAAAGTATTATGAAAGTGGCACAACAGATTTCAAATTTGGAACGCCATTTCAAAATAAGATTTCAAAATCTTAACACTATTTCTCAATTCCAGCAATTGTTTCCCACCGATAAAGTTGCCGATAGCATACTGGAAGAAACCCGTTTAAAAATAATATCGTTATATTGGTCAAATTGTATGGAACGGGAATTGATTCAACATTCCAATCACTCATCTCGGAGGATTGATTAAGCAAAACACTAGTTTGATACTTTGACCCAATGGAACGTTTGAAATTCAAAGATATTATCAACAGATTTGCGGATTTACAGTATTTTTCATCATATGCCTAATGAAACAAAAATATTCCTTTCTTACGTTTTTATACCGTACCCTACGGACATCAGCAGCCATATTGCTAACTTGTGGCAGAAAATGTATTACTCGAGTGTAGGGATATATTGATCAAAATGTGATCTACAGCAAACCCACAATGACAAACATGGAATACTGTAGATGATGTATAGAATCTTTGATAAAATGCTCAACTGCTCCATTAGCCAACATTCTTAAAACACGTTGGCGATATCAAGACATATTTGCTATTAATGCACTCATACAACAGACTTAGAGAAATTTTAAAAATAAATGTTCAAAAAGCAAGCAATAGTTGTACGCTTCTTGAATGCTCGAATTTGAGAATGTGAATGTGTCGATCCATAAATCGCGCAAGATCGGTAGGATAATAGGTATAATAAGTAATATAATACAAAAAGAGAAAGTGATAAATAGATAACTGTAAATTCTAACAAAATAACTCATTAGTTATATTAATGGTGTTGTTTGGTTTTTTTAACACCGTCAATTAAATGAATGGTGCATATTAAAATGTTACCGTTATGTTTAATTTTAACGTTTTAGTCAATAACCCTCATGACTTCTCGCTTAGCCTAATCTTGAAGGAAAGCTGCTCATGCGAGGATGAACCAGGTTATGCTGGTATAATATATTATAATTTATTAATAATAGTTCAGTATTTTTCAAGTATATATATATATATATATATATATATATATATATATGTATATACATATGTACTATATATTTATATTTATATATGTATAGCGAAAATTTTAACATTATTGTTTCATAGTTTTATATTCATCCGCCTATCATGTCACGATCATGATCGGTTAATCCGGAAAGTTCGAATATGATTCTTCTCTTTTAGCAGGGTCCAGATAGCGCGAAGGAATTCGTTAATATTTAGAACTTGTTCTATTTTATTACTTATGTATTTATTAATGTATTTATAATTGCACGTATGTGCATTGAATTGATTTGGCAGTTCAATTTCGATCAGCAGCTGGTTGATTATGTATCGACGAATAGTGATTTTAATAAAATCAATTGAGAATAGTGATTTTAAAAAAATGAATACCAGTATTAGAAATAAATCACAATTTTGAGCCGAACCATGCAATTACTTGCACATGATACAATCCGGATTCATTTCACCTCTCAATATTTGGATTATTTAACGGCTGCCTTGTTTCTTAAAATTAAACTAAAAGCATGATCGACTCCTCTTTTTGACCAAAGACGAGGAAAAGCTCCAGCTATACCAGATAAAATGAAAAATTATGTTATGAACACATTAAAATAACAAAACGCGACGTGTTAATAACCGATTAATTCGGAGATTGAAAATTTTATTTCTTTTGCTTTATTTTTTGAAGAACGGCGGAACTTTAACTTACAAATTTATACTGTTAGCATTTCAAACAAGAAGCAATTTAAAAAATAAGGTTGAACAAAATTGTAGCATTTTTTGCTTTCACATGATGTAGACTTATTTTATCGCACAGCCAACCTACATTGCTACGGGGGAACGGTCCGGAAGGAATATTGGTCCCAGCCCGTCAACACTGCGTAGCTGAAGACTGTACATATGTTCTGCTTCGAAATACTTTTGCAACAAGTATCTTTAATTAATAAAATAGCAATTACAATGATAACGTTTCCTTTCAACTAACATTATAATCTGTTTTAGAATTGATATCGATATTAACTACCAAATAAGTTATTAAACTTGGACTTCATACGTAACTTAGTTTATAGTGCTTTTCTTTTTGACATAGAATTCTTCAAAACATTTATCTCAATTCGTTTTTTTCATAAACGTTTTTATTTTATTTGCGCACTTCTCACACATGCTCTCGCCGAACTCTCTCGAGGGTATCTAACATGAATAATTTTATTCTTCCAACATACGAACAATTGACGTAGCCGAAAAGGTCTTATTTTATCACTAAACCCTAAAACAGTCTCTTCTTCGACGATTTCAAGAACAGAATACATTTTCCAATAATCGCAAATATAGTGTTAATGAGGGAATGATAACTCACCTATTATACTCCCCGCGCTTTGACCAATTTACTGTAGTGTGACGCTTTAGTCACTATTGGAATCTTTTACTCGTGTCAGGCGAATCCAGCCGGCATGAATACACCATACAAACAAGCATTAAAATTCCGTCATTCGTTTCCTAAGAAGTACCAAGGAGGCACAACGCGCGCTTGTTACATATGTGTATCCAATAGTATCCTAATTACAGTAAACTGTCGGAAACGGGACAAAGAATAAACATTATTTATTAAAAAAGTATACAATAAAGGACATAATTTGAGACTCATATAATGCGTGTTAGGTCTACAATGTTCGTGACTCAGCCTTAATCCGAGAGAGATTTTGTTGATCGAATCTAAATCATTCGCATTTCTCTCTTTTTTAGGTCTCTTATTTTCTTACTCGCTTGCTCGATTTTATAAAAAAAATTAACAACTTTATCATATATCCATCCTACCACTACATGCGTAATCACGCGCAAACGTTCTACCTCATCACATGGTTGATGTGTTGGTTTGCTTTCGCAGAAATTTTTTTCATAGAAAGAATATGGGAGAAAGAAAAAGTGTTCAGTTTAGACCTCACTATTCAATCCATACAAAATGAAACCTTTGAGTATAGCGTCTTGCAACAAACGGAATAATTTTGACTAGTTTTGCATTTTTGTTAATATTTTTCAGCACAACCAGTGCCATTACGATCTATTTTAGTGGAATCTCAATTTTCTGCTAGCCAACTTTCACACACACAAACACATACGCGACAAAAACGCCGACGTTTGTACTATGAACATAAAAGAATTATTCACATACACACGCACACATTCAAGCACCGAGTCTGTCGCAAAGCACTAATGAACGTTCATTTTGCTACCGAGCTACATCATGGACTTTTTCCTTCTCCCTGAGGATTTTGGTGATAACGGAACTAATTTCACTGCACACGAAGTTTACTTCCTTCGCTTAAAGATGTAAATTGTGATCGAAGAAATGTACCCATACTGACTCAATGTTCGCTAAGCTTCATAAAAAAGCACATTTTTGGCCAACCCAGTTGCATTCGACTTTGCTACGACTGCTTAAAACCCTAGCTCCTCCCAGCACTTGCTAGGAACAAGACACGTTACATGTAATAACTTACTTTACCACCGTTGAATTAAGTCACACTTATCCGACTGAGCGGAAGGTTAGAGACTGCACTTAACTTTGTAAGATAACAATTTTCTGTGAAACACACTTTTTTATTCGCCGTTTCCTACAGCAGAAGCACGGATCGCAAAATTTCTAAAATGGCGTTAATGAAGCCTTGGTCCTACACGATTTATTTTCTGACACATGAAAATCAAAATCTATAGAAGCATGGTGTTACTTTGCACAAAGCTGTCAAATAAAATTTGTTATTTGGGCATACAGTAGAGTATCGTTTATCCCGACCAAGGTGAGTATACAATGCAGCGCCGCGGACATAATCACAATCGCGATTATTCGGGTACTAGTTATCCGCCAGTCCTATTATCCATACTTACTAGTGATGGGCGGGTCGACCCGAACCTACCGGGTCGGAGCCATCCGCAAGCGACCCGGAGCGGTTCAGGTCGTTTTCCTAACTCCAACGAGTTTCGGGTCGACCCGTGGGTGCAATATTCCATATACGAGTTCGACTAATTGGTTTCGGGTCGACCCGTGGGTGCAATGGGTTCGGGTCGACCCGTGGGTGCAATATTCCATATACGAGTTCGACTCATGGGTTCGGGTCGACCCGTGGGTGCAAGATTTCATATACGAGTTCGACTCATCGGTTCGGGTCGACCCGTGAGTGCAATGGGTTCGGGTCAACCCGTGGGTGCAAAATTCCATACGCGAGTTTGACTCGCTGGTACTGGTCGAACCCATTGGACCCACGGGTCGAACTCGATTCCAATAGGAACGAACTCGAACTATATGATATAAATACATATCTGTCAACCTAAATCTGTGCACCTTTTATCCGTGTTATTCCACTATCCGGCCTCTACCAATTCCCGACATGCCCGGATAATCACTGCAATAATATAAAAAAAAACAAAATTTGTCACTCAGGGTTAAAAACAGTAACCTACATGAGCGTGCGGTATGTTCATAGACCACTTCAAATTTGTTTGGCAAGCTTTTTTCATAGTCTGCCGCAAAGTGAGTTGAGAGGAGGTGTCGTAATAGCGATTTCTCGGTCTGACATCTTGAAAACATTTTTGACGTTTACTTGACTGAAATGTAAACAAGCTGCGGTCAAGCATTCTTTGTTGGTCAAGCGATCTCTAGCATACATTGATCGATCTGTTGTGCTCTTGATGAAAATTAATCATAAATGTGTTTAATTGAGGACGATTAGTGAGTTGTGGTGCGCGGAAATTGTGATTGACTATCTATTTGAGTGTGTTGTGCGTTATTTCGTTACCACCTCAAACAGTAATAAATGTAATACAGAATCACCTCAGATAGCACTGGCACACTACAATATCCTGCTTTCTTTACTTGATCTAAGCTTTCCAAACTATATTGAACAGCAGAATAGAAGAAAACAAACCATATAATATTGTTATTGCTGTCGTGATTGTCGGCCATTTCAACAACTTTGGAACTGATTTCTAATATTTTATTTTACAAAACTTTTATTTTCTTCCTTTACAACTTCAAGTCCGCAATCAACTATGAACCGCTCTCGTTACAATCAACCACAAGACTGCCCGCATGCTGCGGTCGCTTTCTCTTCGTCCTTTTCCTCTCGTCTATCGTCTTGTTTCATTTTTTCATCCTGTTTCATCATTCGTTCGTTTTCGCTCTTCGTCCGATTGTATTTCATATCCTTTCTTTCGTTTCACTTTTCGTTTCGTTGCTGAGCTCCTCCCTCTACGAATTCATAATTTTATCTTTTTCCTTTTACCCTCACTCTCGATCCCTACAATTGCATCGAGAATAACAAACAACACATATAACCAGCTGATTCGATTCGGTCAAGTAAACGTCAAACTGGTGCTGTTCTTCTACTTCTCTCCATGTGTCAAAACGGGCTTTTTACGACACCTCCTCTCAACTCACTTTGGTCTGCCGGATAAATGCGCCCATCTAATGATTCAAATTATCCTCCCAAATATGTACACCTTGGGAAAGATCGAAATGGGTTGTGTCCGATATTCAGTTCTTATCACTGTATGTCAAATTAAATACGCGTAAAACACAACAAACTAAATTGGTGATCACGTCTTTCTGTGCAGTGATTCCATCGCTTCTTTATCTTTGAAAACGAATCTCAACGGGGTATGTAAATATAAACACGCATTATATTATATTAAAAAAAAAAGTGGTTTAAAACCACTGATATTGAATTTATGAATACGTTTTAGATTTTTGTTCTGGGATTAAGCTACACCGGCCAATAATCGTGTAATCGTGTAAACATAATAAGTGTATTCGCTTTGGTAAAACCCCAACAAATGGAACACAAGCTGGAAGCAAAAGGGGAAATGGTGAAAACATCGACGGATATTTCATATCTTCCAGAATGTTGGGATGATGATAGACGAATGGGCGTTTTATTGGCCGAATTTCGACCCAGGCAACTAAATGTAACAAGTTATGATACGAAAATGAAATTTTGGAAAGATTTAATTCATTCATTTTGCAACGCATCGGGATCAAGCGTCATTTCCATTTCAATGTTGAAGAATCAGTTTCGTCGTAAGGGCACCGTTCCGTATTGCTTGAACGTCGTGTTTGTTGACATGCTAACAAAAGGCGAACTGTGCAGAGAAGGACAACTCCAAATCCTGCAACGTTCTGGAACATATGGATTGAACCTCTGGACAGCAATGCAAATGATAAAAGCTCCTTTCTATTGGGGATATGAAACAGTGCTTGGTAGCGTTACTGGTTCGGTCAATATAAACGAAAATGAAGATTTCATTGTTACGGCTATTGCACAGGTGAGTAAATTTTGGAATTTTCAAATTTAATCTATATCTGAATGTTTTATTTCAGCAACATGCAAAAACAATTCAAAATTTGATCGAGACACGCCAATTGTATAACAAATTGCTACAATACGAGGATTTGGTTGTTTTGTTAAACGAAACAGCATCTATAAAACGACACGGGATGGAACCAGCAATAACTTTACTTGAAAAAAGTAACAGATTAACGCTGGAAAAAATTACTCACGCAGAAACTAGCATAGTACTTATTAAATTTGCCGAAAAGAATGCAGTTGCCCAACCGATCACAAGCATAGAGAAATCCATTTACGAACTTGAGCAGAGTGAAAATCGTTTAATGAAAGACATTAGCATGATCGAGCATAACATAAACCAAACGATGGATACGGTTCGAGAATGTATAAAAGATGGACGGAAACAAATGGCTAAAACATATTTAAAGAAGAAACATTTTCTCGACAAAAATATGCAAGGGAAAATTAACGCCCTCGAAACGCTTCAGAGTATTCTTCTGAAGATTCATAACAGCCAATCCGATAAAAACATTATAGATGCATACAAATTAGGTACTGTTGCTCTGAAAAATGCTTATGCAACAGTAGGAATTACAATCGATCAATTAGATGAAACAATCGAGGAAATGAATCATGTTTTAGAACAACATAACGCAATGTTATCAATGATCGGTACAGTCTCGGAAACTGATGTCGATGAACTACAGTTGGAACAAGAGTTGGGAGATCTGATAGACATGAAACTAGACGAGTGCAATATTGATAAAAAATATTCTCCGATGCCGCCTGCAACATCAAGCATCACAAACAGTACCACCAACGTAGCTGATTTTGATAAAGAAATCGAAAAACGACTTGCAGCTCTCAGAGTTGATGCTACGAACGGTTATAAAATAGCAGATCAAGCACTGTAAGAAGATCGTTAAAACACATGTCGTGAGTGAGTTTTAGCACTCTAAAGGAATAAATGAGATTTTTGACTTGTTATATTAGGCATATTGTATATAATTATGTTTATTATAACTAACTTAACACTACATGTAACCTAACTAATCCTAAAATAATTTAAAAAAATCAAAACTAAGCGACAAACTTATAAACGACCGTATCACGCGAGAGCTGACGAGAGAAGAGATCGAACCCGTCCGTCGTCTCGAGCTCGGAGCCTGCTGTTGTAGTCGTGTTGCCAGTTTATGGTAAAGGCATCTTGGCTTTATAATTCCTCCCGAGGGCAAAAGAAGAAAGTCCCCGTTCGTTATTTCATGTCGTACTTAATTGTTTAACTTAGTTCTTAAGACACTTCACATTACGGGAATTCATAAATGTTCTTTCTTTTACATCTCTAGCTTGCATTTTGTACGATCGAGGGTCCAGCTTTTTTCTTATGTTTTGCTTTACGTACAGATTCAATCCTTCTTCTATCTTCGGTGGATCTTCTTTTCTAATATTACAATTTGTCATTCGTGGTCTGGATTCTCCGATGTTCATTTTTACTTTTGCAAATATTTCTTCCGCGTTTTTTTGTATCGCGTAGGGACTGATCTGACTGGCGAAATTGAATACAAATTCGTTCGGTGCATAACCGGTAGCAGAGTTAACTGATCCGTTGTATAATGATATGCATATTGGGATAAGCTCGGTCGTAGTCATTGTGGGATCCTGGATGAGAGTAGGAAAGCATGTGAGAGTCAGTATTGGATGAGATGCGAATAAAGAAGGTTGTGTGTGATCGTTCGTCAGAGAAACCTGGTGTGAGCGTTTAAGTGAAGGATATCACATTGGCGATCCTGCCATGATGATA
>AXCM01004170.1:0-22500 GCA_000473375.1 Anopheles culicifacies | reverse complement strand
CACAGGTTTGTTTGAGAATCTTTGCTACGCTTTAGACTGAGCACGACCAGACATTCGGGAGCGATTGGTTTGTTTGGGTGCTGTTGTTGTTTTGACAATGTATTTTCTCTCGGTTCGTTCCAATGTTTAGCGCTCGCTTATGACAAAGTAAAATAAAGTCATTGAGGGTGAAATCAACAGTTACAGTCGTTACAGTTAGGGTGAGTGGCTGAAGTTTTTTGTTGGGAATTATTTAGATTCGTGTTTAATCTATCATTTTTCACAAGAAAAAAAAGCACAATTCAAATAGGTAAATTAAATAGAGTTTGAAGTAAATAGGTTAGTTACGAGGCCAAATAATATTAAAATAAAATATAGTTTTTCATATATTTCGTAACATTATATATATTTTTAAGAGCTTTTCTACAATTATAAATGTACCTGTATTATTGATTTTGCAATTTTATTCTTACTGCAACACTTTGGTATCATAAAAATCAACCAAATTTAATAAATTTAGCAAATAATACTTTGTACTTTTTAAGTATAGTAATAGCTGATTTATATTAAACAAATTTTAAAATTAAATTAAATGTACTCCTATTATGCCATTGTAAAATTGATTTGGACATTTTTTTATTGTTTTTATGTAATATGTTGCTGCTCTTTCTCTTTCTCGGAAATAACATTCAAGAAATACTAATGTGTTTAAAGCATCTTTAAAGTGATAATAATCTATCACCAGCATTTAAAACAAAGTTAAAAATAAAAATAAAAAACTTCCCACCCACGGTAACTATTCGCTTAGCCCGCGGAACACTGACGAACAAAAAACAGAAGATACATAACTATGCACACAACTCATTTAATTTTCCACCCCGAATCGCGTCAACACCAAAGGACTGTGCTTTTTTATTCCCACGTTACCGCCTCAAATCCACTCTCCCAACCTCCACACCTCGTCGCTTTCCTTTCACGCCCAACACACCATCTTTCAGCCGATCCAAAGGGGTCATATGGATTGCAACCACCTCCATACACACGCAAAAGGCACGTGCTCGCCGTTTTGCATACATATGCGCGGTCATCTGCACCGGTGTCTCTTTTATGCCATATTATGTGTTTTGTTTTCAGTTCCCGTGTTCTTTTTGTTGTTGTTTTGCACACTCACACTTTGCCTGATTTTCGCCTACATGAGGCGCCTCCACAAGAAGTTGTACGCCAAAAAGGCGGATCACATGAAATTTGCACTTCATTCAGTAAATTTGCCTTCGCCTCTGTTACCGTCTCTTCTTTCCCAGCCGGCCACACTCCACCGGCAAACGGTTCATCGTGTACGATACGTGCGCGAGCGAAAATGAGGCGAAAATTAGACGACAGCATAGGCGCTCGTATCTTAGCGTACCTTCGTTCCGCGCACACGCACACCATGACCATTCGCATGCGTACGGGATGCACATGCGGCCAGAGTGTCACCACACACCCCAACACACATTGGTGGTAGCGTGTCCGTGAATACTCCCAGTAGCGGGTTTGGGGGCGCTAACGGGGGGCGTACTGTCGCCACGAATAGTCGCGGTCCCGAATCGGTCGGCGAAAAGGCAACGGCGTACGAAATTACTTATCAACAAACGGCTCGCACCGGTTCAGTCCACCGGAACCAGCGAAGCGAAGCGGTCCGAAGCTAACGCGATCCGGTTGGCCGTCGCCTTGCCGTTGTGCGTTTTGTCTTGCGTTGCGTTTACGTCTGTGTTTTCCCGTTTCGTTACGTTTTCGGATTACGTTTTGCGCGACCCTTGCGAGTGTACCGAAAGGGCACAGAGGCGAGCTCGCGTGATTAACACGTGCTGGGTGGTGTTTATTTTTTTGTTTAGGAAAAAAATACCACACGTGATTGCTTAGGTTATGTGGCCGGTTTTGCTTCTTCATTTAGCGGGAAAAAGTGAAAGATTCATTTGAATAGATCCTTTTGGATGAAAGAAAATGGTGAATTTGTGAACAACTAAACACTAGTTTGCTAATACACGCTTCTGTTCAACTGTGCGCTGTCACTGCAATTATGAATTAAGTGTGCTCCAAATTAGTGCTCTAACGATGCGGGACGATGACTAGTGACTAGCTTTTATTTGTGTGTTTCGCAGTGAAATGTAAGCCCAAGAGGAAACGAAAGTGAAGTTAACGTTTTGGGCAATTTCACCCCAGCAAAACGCATGTTTGATACGAAACGAAAACCTTGGAACAGTATTTTATTATTAGACATAATGTGATCTGTGCCGGGTTCGGTGTTAATTTAGTGAGACTAATCGCTCAATAAACTATTCACCGAATGCATAACTAGCATAATCATGAACAATTTGAGTCCATTTGCACGAAATGCTGAGCACCCTCGTTCAAGGATCGGAAGACACCAGGAGCTTGCTGGCGTAATTCCTTACCATACCGTGCATATTTTGTGTGACAGTATGTGCAGGCTGTGTAACGATCGCCCCTAGCTAAATGTGAAATCATATGGTGCTGTCCTGCCAGATGACAAGAAGTGCAACATTGCATAGCGCAGCGCCTAACAGCGGTTAAAGCAACCATCCACTATTCAAAAGGTAATACCAAACCAGGGTTACATTTCACTTAAAGCCTAACGGAAGGGTTATCACGTTTGTTTCCATTCGGAGTTCCGTGGTTTGTTTGGGTCATTTCTAGTCATCATCTACCGTGTTCGTTTTGGTTTTCGGCTTCACCGTAATGGCTTGTACGAACAATTCGTGCGTTATCAAGATGATTCTGAAGGTATTAAAAACCGATTAGCACAACAAAATAAGCCTTTGCGATGATTTATTGTTCCGCTCAGGAAGTGCCCTGAGATTTAATCGTTTACTTACATTTTTGTATTTTTTTAATGCAAAGTGTCACTCATCTTTGAAGTACCAAGCGTCTCCATCGTATGGTTGTTTTAATCTACCTGTTGATTTATGGGAAAATATTTTTTTATTGCGTGATTTCTGATCATCAGACGAAATCTCTAGAAGGTTTCAGAAACCCTAACAAGCAAATTTCGCAAACATACAAACAATTGCCTATTGCAATTAACCTTACCAGCAGGCACTCTGGTAAGAGCAAACCGGTGCGATAACGAAAGTCTGAGACGAGATTTGATGATTTCGACATAGTGGTCCAGGGTGTCTTATCGGGCGACCATTAAGACCTTATCGAACGATGGTTTGTGTAAGAGAGCGAGATACTTCTGTGGTGTGTTTTGGGTGTATTTAGGTTTACCACGCCATGGGAGCACTTCGTTGTGTGCAGGAAGGTTGCGAACATGATGCTGAGCGACATTAAAACTCTTAGAGTCCACAAAATGGTGGTGTCATCGTTACCTAAATCATAACAAGCAGTACTGGCTGGAATGCGGTTAACCAAATGAATGGTTGGGAGTGTCTCCCTATCTCATATGCTATTCACTTCCATCAACACGGAATGCAACCATCTATGATCGCATACATGATCATCTCCTTCACTTAAGTGGTTAATCTTCCTGTACGAAGAACGCCAAAGTGGGAGCGCCAAACGTGGATTTGTGCTGCTTGAAAAAGACCTTCACGGTGCGGTCAGGAAATGGTCGTTATTGATATTAATACAGCTATTATTATACCAACGTTGTGGACGGTTTTTGGATACCGAGGAACTAGATCACAACACACCAGACCCGTTGTGAACATTCTGAATGCAGCACGCGTACGAGAACGCCTCCCCGTTCTTATTTATAGTCCATCCGTTTTAACACAAGTACCAACAAACTAGCCTGATTTAGGAGTGTACCTTCCTTAGCTCATTTCACAAAAAAAAGGTGCGTCCCTCCCGAAGTGGCACACTTCACAGATTGCGGGTGGTAAGCGCCAGTACAAGTGTTCCTCAGTTTGCTCCCTTCTCATCCTGCGCTCAGACCGATCAAACCTTTCTGTACCAAAAGGGAGTTAAATATAGATCAATTAATTAGTGTGCTATAAATTTGTTTCGCGGTTCGATTGAGTTTTCAAATGTTGAATCCAACATGATCACCGAGACGTGTGCCAAGAATAGCACAAACGAGGTGGTTTTTTAAAGCTTTCAGTGGTTGCCTTTTGCACTTCCAAACGATTCGAAACGATTCTTGACCCACCTAAACTCGAAGCGGTGGTTAAAATAATAAACATAAATTAAATCGAACCTATCTCCCTTGATCGTGTTTTGTTGACCTTTCTTTTCACACTTTGCCTCCCTTGCTTGTGAGGCGTATAGTTTTGGACAGCGCTCAAAACCGAATGATCGAATGGGTTGAGCATTGGGAACGCAATCTGTTTAAAAATTCAACACATTCATTCGCAGATGTGGTGTTGCGATGATGTGAGGAAAAGTGTTCAATGGCAGATCAAACCCAGAAGAAGTTGATCGCACTTGAGCACCATCATACGATCGATTACTTGTAAGCAGTTCATTCAGTTGACTATTTATTTGTCTTCGCACGCTTCATCTCAGCTGAAGTATGTGCAACCGAAATAAACGCTACCAGTGAAGCTATTCTTTCCAGTGTTGGAATTTGGTGTTGCTCTTGTTACACACAATCGCACATCTTCCACCACGAGAAAGGCAAAGTGTACAGTAAAGCTATTTCCGTTCCGTGTCATCTTTATCTGCCCCTTATCTTTAGCAGGTGCGAGAAGATGCAGCAACAATACCAACAAATCGCCCGACGGTTGTGAAGAAAATTGTATGCGATAAGCTCACCCTCACTTTGTAACGCCATTGATCTTCTGCAGTCGTTTCTCGTGTGGTCGGGCGGATCTTACCTACGTGGAGTAGGCGCGTGTAAGCTTAATCATCACACGCCCACACGTTATATTGAAATGGTGCATAAAAATCCACCAACAGCATTCCACGACTGTAAGTCATCTCGCTAAGCCACGATCGTAAAACAAAACGCAACGAATGGTTGGTTTGCCAGATATTGGCATCGATGATAATGTACAGCTGGTTTCTTCAAACAACGCCGGTATCTTTTTTTTCGCCTTTCTTTCTTTAAATCCAATGAAATGGGTCTCGGTGTACACACACAAACACGCAGAGCATTGAGTCGCTCGCTTGCAGCCAGAACCACGATAAACAAAGATAAAATAAGACCCAGCGAACTTCCGCGCGGAAGACTAAGCCCTGGTCGGCAGATTTTTCGTTTCTTGCATTGGGAAATGTGTGCTACTAATGGCGTCGCTTGATGGTGGATGATTCCAGATGGTTGCCGGGTGCGGGCTGTAGAAGCGTGTCATCAAAGAGTCGGCCGTTCGCCGCACGCTCGGGTCACCGCTGTGTCAGTGGCCTTCGGTATTGGTCCGTGTGTTCGAACTCACGCTATCGTACGCTGATAATCCTACCGTGGTTTTGTCGGCAGCCATTCCTGGATAATCGTCGCCATGATACAGTTGCCCCGGTAAATCCAAGAGGGGAACCAACCGGTCATAGTCTGCATCCGCGTGAGGTATGGTGCGTTTTGGGCAGGGTTATGATAAGCACGCCGTATGATAAGCTTGTTGTAGAGGTTGATACAGATTGTACGAGGCTGTTTCAGGCCCGAGGCGCAAAGTACCAGTGCCAATCAATCAGTATTTGAATAAGGTGTCAGTCGATACTCATGGCCATTTGGGGTGAGGAGAGGGAAGGGGGGGGGGGGTTCGGGATCGGTTTGGGGGATTTCGTGCCGACCGCGGAAACGGCCAACCGTGGTCTGGTTTGTTGACTTTGGTAATTCCTCACCGGTTAGTGTTATCGGACGGAGATGGGGTTGAAGTACCATTTAAGACAGATGTTCTGTGAGCATCATCATAAAAATGAGTCGATTCCCTGATCGTACAGGTTACACGCACAATGGTAACCATATTGCATTGTGGCGAATTTATATATTGCACACCTAATGCAAGAGTGTCAATATGTTTGGCATAAGGTGATAAGGGAGCATACAGCCAATATATTAATATTGGAGTCTGAGGGAATTATGTTCAGTTTCGTTATTAATAAAGATAGTGTATATTATAGTTCTTTTTATTAAATTTAAAATTCGAATCACTACAATTTATTTGTGTGAAGTGTGCAGAAATTGGCAAAGCTATTAATTGCTTCATTTATTTCTATTTGGCTTGTTGCATGCAGTTTTTAGTGGATTTTATTTTCCTACTCCTTTGGAGAATTGCTCCAAAGGTGCAAAGATCATTTACTCTTCAAATTAAAATGTTTTGTAATCTAAATGAAAAGTCAAAACGAAATATATAAGTTTATGCCTAATTTCATCGGGACACAGTATGCAATTTGAATTTTAATATACTACAGAACGCATTTAGCTTAATAACCTCAAGAGCCAGCCTAATGCTAGGCTGTTTCTAGTTATTTATGATACAATTCTAGGAATAGTCATATCTAATAAGTTGTGGTGAGATTTAGTGTACGATTAGAATATGATCAGCTTCACTATCACCAGGGTTCTTCTTGTTGCTTGACGTAATGATCTATTCGGTCATGACGGCGATAAATTGGCTTACAAGACAGAGGATTTTCCTAGATCTCCTCCCTCAATATGTTTTAAGGATTCCTACTGTTTTAGAATTTTGCTTAAAATCTGCGTTCGATATGTGACATTAGCAGTGACAGATCTAAGGATAGGCGAAATAGGTCACCAAAGGCTTTCTCAGAAATTGGATAATGCACTGAAAATCGTTAGTAACTCAAAATACCAATCAAAAATAAAATATTTTTTACGTGAAATACAATAATTTAAATGCGAAATGGGACGCACAAAACGGATAGAATTAACGAATGTGGCCCGTGACATACATGGTTCGTAACGTTCACACACGGCGTTGAATTCGCGACACATAATCAGGAACGGATCAGAGGCCAAAACGAGTACGGCGTGCCTCAACGTCCAGTAAAGTACGAGCACAGAGTGATCTCGACTGGACATACAGCAATAGTTGCCCAAGTAGAGCAAGCGAGTCGATCCGAGTGTCCAGGAGTCCTGAAATTACGCGGTTGGAGAGTCTCGATCCCTAGCAGCGCACAACGTCCAACATAGTCAGTCTGAATATTCCGTAGAGCCAAACGGGTAAATTTTCGCTGAAAAGACTTCAAACGGGCAAGGGAACGCGCAGCTGATGGCCACCATACCACAGACGCATACTCCACCACCGAGCGCAAAAGTGAGCAATACAGCATCTTAACTACGAACGGGTCCTTGAGGTCCCGAACGATATGCTTCAGCATGCCAATCAGTAGGTTGCCCTTAGTAACAATAAGCCCCAGCTGGTCACGGAAGCTCAGCTTGTCATTAAGGAGCACTATAAGTTCGCGAAGACAGCTTTTGCGCTCTATTGTTGCTTATGCGGCAGTTCTGATTACTGATGTAGCGACTCCATCTGGAATACTTATGTTAGTCAGCAAAAAGCTTGGTCTGTTACTGGACATTACAGAATAACAATGTTTTTAAATTTGATCTATGCATTCCAATTTGCCGTCTTTAATTCTCGTGTGAATCTAAACTGCATCTATTCATCACACACAGTAAACGGGTGTCTAATCAAGATCGCAGTTCTTTTTTTATATTCGGACGGTCTTGGACTCCAAAAACTAGACTGACCCAAGAAAAAACGAGTGGCCTTTGCTGTAAAATCAAATAAACCGATGATCAATAGAATTAGCCTATAGAAAAAATTTCCCACACCTGTTTGAATGAAAAAAAAAAAACTTACCGTGCTTCTGAACATATGGTCTGAGTTCTGGCATAATCGGATGATAAATGTATAGTTGTCATTAATTTGCTGAGTCGCATTGAAGAGCCTTATAAGCCCTATTACATTACATACTTTTGAATGGAATAATCCATGGTAAAATATGTCAAATCTGCATTTTTGACAGAAGTTTCCATGCTGCAAGTGTAATAGCTATCATGGAATATACCTGGAATTTCCTGTACTAACATATTCTACCATACGGTGGCAGAATGTACATAGGTCGAGCCGAATTCATGTTTCCCCGCCGTGGTAACTTCTGTCAAATCGATTTTGACAGAATATCCACGGAATATTCCAACCAAAAGTACGTAATGTAATAGCCCTATATGGGTTGGAACGTATGTTAAACACGTCTGCCATGGAGTGTTCAGTTGTGTTGAATCATTTGCCCAAAACAACATAATTCTGCACAAACATCTTAGTTAAAGCAGTGTTACTCATGATAGAAAAGGGTTTCATTCAATTTGTTTTTAAATTGCTATGAAGAAAATTACATCAAAGGTTTTCAAAACACGTGGCTATAAAAAATTCAGGAAAAAATCACTTATTATCGTTCTTATTATCTGTGTAAAAGGAAGATAAATATCATATAGCATACCCACTAACTCATATGGTCACCCACATATTGCACTGTGTTCCCATCAGCTCATCTTACATGATACCTTTTGTTCCCATTGTACGTACATTGAAGGGTTAATGGTACTTTAATTAGACCGGAAACATCAATCACACGTATTGTGATGCATCGATGCTAAGCTTTTCTTTCTTGTCGCTGCAGTCGCGGTGTCGAATGAAACGACAATTGCACCAACAGCTCATATTGTATTATTTAGTGTTTCTTTTTTTATTGTTGCCTTATCTCCTTCTCCATTTGTTACGATTAACTGTACTATCGCTGATATTCATCACGTGCCAACCGTCAGGCGTGCCGAATACATTACTTTAAACACTGGCAAGATAACAAGTGCCTCATATCAGTGATGTTACTTATAATTGTTCGTGGTACAAAAAAAAAACGGAAAAAAAGCGAAACATTCCAGTGCCACATCAACCGATTTGGTTGACCAACGGATAACCTGTTTAAGCCAGCATTGTGCAATGAATTATTACCATTTTTGGAAAACATTTTAAGTAAATTCTCACTTCCACAATGTCACCATATCGAGCGCATTTTTTCCCGCCCGTGCCTTGGCGATGCTTTGCGGCACAGTTACCGGGGCATATTTCGAGCAAATGCCATTACGAGCAATGCGCGCCCGTCGCGATCTATTTTAAGGCACTTGCCTCAAAAGTCGAAAATTAACAAATCTCGTTCCGGTCGCGTTTGTCAAGCACGACTTTCGGGCGGCATCCGCTTTGTGCTGTGTTTAGCAGCTTTAATAAATTCCTTTCCCGGATTCGAGATTTTCCACACCGGCACTGCCGGTCGGTAAGGTTGGCCCCGATTCGAGCAGGGCCCCACGACGACATTTCGCGCTCGGAACGTGACATTTACTGGCGCTCGAAGTTTGGTAGCGATAGATTGGACCAACGGTAAAACAGGGCATCCGGAGGGCTTTATTGTTGCACATATTTTTTACTTGCCTTTGCTTGGAGCATAATTTGCAAACGATTCCATTGTCATAGCAATAAAGTAGGGAACCGTTGGTCTACAACTACCATGAGCCCGGTGACAGTGGAACAGCAAGGTGAGCAAAACTTACCTAGGGCTAGGTCACTTCTTGTTTGCGCCATCACCATGGCGTGTGGCCATATGCCGGCCGGAACCATTGCCGGAAAATCCATTTGAAGAAACACACGAAAAAACACAAATCACCCAAAGTTTATGCCTTGTTGTTTGGGGTTGTGCGTGTATGTGTTTGTTTCGTTGGGTCATAATTTTGAAAAAGTAGGACACCAGGTATCCGTGGTGGGTAGATTCTTCGTCTTCCTAGACGCATATCTTCGATGTACTTGCGACAGGGAAATGGAAAAGTGATCCTGTTTTTGTCATTGCATCACCTACGGCGAAAGGAGAAAATGTTTCCTTTATTCTGATTTTTTTTTTCTACCCACAACAGTTGTCGATCAAGTTTAACATTTTTAACAAATGTTTCCGTCGCGTGGCTCTTTCCCGTTCTAGGATGGAGATTTTTATTTTTTTTCGGGTGTCCATTTTATGTTTCCACATATACGATTTTTCCAGCTCCGAATGCACCTTAAGCAATTCGAAACAAACAATGGACAAGTAAGTTACAAACTTTTAAACTCGACCGAGGTCACCGTACCGCGAGCTTGTCCAGTTTTCAGGCACCGCACGGAAAACGGTACGAAAAAACGGTACACTTAAGCAACGGAAACTGTGGAACATTACCGGTTTGAGGCGTTTTATGTCACGGGATTGAAGAATGGTGGCTAAAACTGGCATACGGTTTTAGACGCGATTGCCGTCGGTTGGAGGCAGTCGATTGTTTCGTGACTATTTTTAGCGACTACCGGTGAGTAGTCCTTCTTACCCCCATGGCACTTTACATCCAGCCATATCGTCTGACTGACTTGTGTTTCTTTCGTGCTTGTTTTGTTGCTTCACTGACATGTACGTGAATGTCGCTTTCATTAAGGTTATGGTTTCGTGTGTCCGTGAACTCGCTATTCCTGCCCGACTAATGCTGTCATGCACGGAACCTACGAAGCGTAGTGGAAGTATTTTGTTACATTCATTCAAAAATTTTCTTTGGTTCGGTTTTTTGTTTTCTTCAATCCTTAGTTACAAATGTGTCGAACTTTTGTCGTTACATGTACAGAGAAAGCGAACTTTATCATTCACACATAAAAAAATAACTCATGTTAAATGCGACTGATAATCGAAATGTAAGAGGCTGACCTTTACAGTGTGTTCCAAAACTATAGGAACATTCGTGAAGTGGAGGATTATGATATAGTTTAAATGATTTATATGTTTTTGTCAAATAATCTTAGATGACCACAACCAATGTAGTAGTAGAGGAAAAATAGTTGATGATGAATACAGTCCTTAACTATGTCTTAACTATTGCAGACAACTTTAGGTATTACAAAAATTGTGTTTGAGGTTTTTGTTAAAAATTAAAATGTTTAAATGTGTTTGAAAAAATTAAATAAAAAATGTTTAACTTTGTTTCACATTATACATATATATTTTAGCATGATTTTCCTAACGAACAACGCATATATGGCGTTGCATGTCTCTGCCATTCGAATAACATTGAATAATATTATTGGAGCGTTTCGGTGGCCGCGGAGACCGAGGCGCCGGTCTTCTAACGGACAGGACCGAGGTTCGAATCTCATTCGGGCCGTTCCCCCGTACGCAGAAGTGATTATCCTGTTACGGGTACATTCAAGTCACGAAAGCCAAAAAAGGCTGGCCCAAGACCCCCCTAGAGGTTGTAGAGCCAGAGAAGAAGAAGAATATTATTTATCATTAACAATATGTTTTAGCCCCATAAATAATTGTTTAGTAAAAATTATGATAAAAATTATATTTTAGTGACGTTAACACAGTTTATCAATTTTAACGATTTTAAGAACAATATTTCATGCGAAAAAAAACTCTTGAAGCAATACATCCTGGCTGTTCTTCATTTTTTCATTCATTTCATTTTATTAGTAATTTGATAGTAACAGAATTTTGAAAGTTTTATTATCACTTTATATAATTTTTTTTTATGGGAAACGTAATATATTGTTTATCTTTCAAGTAAATCGCAAAACAATGGTGTCCCAACAGGTTTTAATTATTTTCCTAATTACACTATAGATTCATTTTTTTCATAAATATTAGTAATGTAATAAACAATTGTTATTTACATTAAAACGATCTATCATTCCAATTAAAAGTCTTTTTTTATAATTTCTTCTCAAGCGCACAGGTTTGACACCTCTGCCGGAAGAGAACGATCCCAACATAGTAACTTTGCGTTTTTCCAAAAGAATTAGGACGTGAACGACACACGGAACTGTTTCTTACGTAGCAAAGAAAAGCACAAGTTGAGGAAACTCATTCATGACCATGCTTTTTTTGTGCGTACGGAAATACATGCAAATCCTTCTGTGATATGATTTAATGATCATCCAATTTCAAGCTCTTAATCAGCGTTCGTTTACTATGTCAGGGTTGACTTCCGTTGCAACGAACCAATGCTACAAGCTATCACACGCGGACTACGTTGTTAATCGTGTGAAGAACGTCATATTATCCAGCGCCAAGCAGCCCAAGGACATAAGGACGAAAGTGGGACTTTTAAATCGCAGTTCCTTTGTTCTGTTGCATCATCATGAGTTAATTGAATAATGCTCACATTGGTTTTTTTCACAGCAAACATTGCTGATTAAGATACAAACTTGGCAGTAGGGTAAAAGAAGAAAAAAACAACCTAAAGGCATGTTAGTCAAATATATGAGAAAGATAAATATCACTAACACCGTCGTTACGATAGTGTAATAAGTGAAGAGGTGCGCTTAGCTTAATCAAGCCACTGTTACATTTATTTGCAAGCTCATCGGGATGATTATGGTCCACACAGCCAATCGTTCACCTGACGCAGTTCATGTTTTGCTGTGCCTCCGTTCATTAGCACCTTTGCTGATGTCAAACGCCCGTTCTGGCACTAAGTTGCATGAGGGGGTTGTTTGTACTGCCCCTGCTCCGGATGGTTCTGTATACTCCAACCCAAACAAAACATGTTTAGCGAGTAGCTCGTATTAGCATTGGTATAAAGCTGAGCGGAGGAAATGAGAACACCAAGACACTCATAACGCCCAGTAAATCATTAATAATTCAGTGATATTGGTTGAAAACCCAGAATGAATGCGATTGAAAGGTCCATCCACCAATGGCCATTTTTACGACTTAGCGAGTGTTTAAAGTTATGCAAATTCTGTTCTCGTGTGCTGTATGTGATATGTTAATAAAGAGGTGAAGGTGGCTGTAAACCGTTAAACCATAAAGGCATTTGAAAGAAAAACTAGTTTGGTTTAGAATATGAAAGAAGAAGCGTTGAACGTTTGTTCACAATACCCGACAAAGAAAGAGCGCAGCGCTATATCGTATCCCGTTTGGAAGATCTTTAACTACTTAATGCTTGAAAGAAGCGCGTCCAAACACAATGAGACACAAGCGCAGCTGATGCATTCATTTTTGTTTGACCTTTTCACATCTACAATAAACGTCTGGATTTTGAATGAAAGTTACGCTTTGGGAAGATAAGGTCTAACGAAATTTAAATTACAACAAAAGTTAACACACTCCCGTCCAGGTGCATTCGATTTATCAGTAAAATGCTACAGTAAACAAACAATCAATTAGTGGGTACAGTGAAATAGCATTAACAGCCGGCCGATTGAGCACGAACGCAAATATTAAAACAGATGACTAGATACCGCCCAAGCATCCGGACAAACTGACTCACGGAAAGTTCTTTGGTCATTTATAACAAATCGGACACTCCAAGACACCGAGGGGAAGAAAGTGAAACTCTACTCAATCATCATTGTTTTTGTACTAATTAAAGTAATTTTTGGTTTTCGATTGCTCACGTTTCAGGAATTCGTTGGTCGCCCTCACCTGTGCCGTGCGTGTGGATGCGAATTTTAACCGTGCTGACCCACAGAGCACATGCCACAACGGTGTCCGAGCGTGACCCTAACATCGGGTTACCCATTAACCCTGAGCGGGCCAACCCAGTCCCATACTCTACTCCTGCAACCCCACACGGACGGCAAGGTCGTCCGATTAAAGTAGAACGCCAGCGCTACAACAACGAAAAAACCCATAATCGGAGACTGCTCGGGAGACGATGGAAACGATTAAGAGGGAAAATATACAGCTAGGTGATAATAGAAAACTAGTGGCCACAATGGGCGGCCCACTACCACCAGCATTGGGTGGCAGCAACACAATTGTCGTACGGTCACCACCAACACAATCGCCATCGGAAGCACTACCACCGCCGACGAGTATGGCCGAGCGGTCGGGTGTCGTCAATCCGGTCACGTCACTGTTCGAGGTGGTCGACCAAAAGCCACCGAACGAGAAATCAGTTCATCCTCAGTCGCCGACGTCGCACCGTGCGTGGTTTCGGAAGTCCAACACTTGTGGTAGCTTGTACGTACAGTGTGGCTGCACAGTGGAACCCGGCGAGGATCCACACACGTTGACGACCTCGAACCAATCGGCCGTGGTGCAGCAGTGTCGCAGTGGTGAACCTGTCTCGAACGCACAGCCACGCACACGACCCATTTCGCTGTCCGATAAGGACATTCGAAGGATTCGGCCACGGCTCGATAAACCTTCGTTCGTACACCCGGACAGTCCGACGACCGTGTTCAGCGAGGCGAACGCGCAAGATGCCTTGGTGAAGAAGGCACATTCAACCCGTGCCTTAATTCCCACGGCCCAGACAGCCAACGGAGACTACGAAATACTGCACACAGGGACGGTACATTCCAAACGCTATTCGACTCCTGCCATCGGCACCAGTTACGCCTTTCATCCGGAGTTCGTGCTGCAAAAACTGAACACAAGTACATCGGAAAACGGGTCTCAGCTCATCCAGCCACCTCAAACGGAACCCGCGCGAAGTGGTTCAAGACTCGTGTTCAAACAAAGAAGCTGCACCAGCTACCCGGGACTAGAAGGCACCGGACGCTTTGAAGGATCCTTCTCGAACGCTTCGAGCATCGACGAGGCGGGTTCGGTGGGTACGGAAGTTGGTAGCCCGTGTGTGCCCACGCTTGGATCACTGGAGGAACTAGAACGTAGGCAAAGTGAGAGCTTACCTCAACAACAACCAATCAACGACACTGGTGGCACCCTTGACACTGCTGACCATTGCCGTGGGGTGCTAATTGAATCAAACAGCAATAATACTGGCAAAGTTAGCAGCGCGTGCGCGATCCCTGGGCGAAAGGGGAGGGAACTGTTCGTGGACAATAGTGGCCAGCTTAGCGTCTCCCTTGACAGTGGTCGTGAGGCGCATCGTCGGGGCGAAGCAGCCCAACACCATCAGTCGGGACCGGGCGGTGTTTGCAGTGCCGAGAACAGTCCGCCAAGTCCACCATCCCTGCTGCTGAGTCCGATCATACCGTCGAAGTTCGATTGCTCCGCCAAGGAGTATCTCATCCAGTCCGGCATACTCGGTCCGATGGGTAATGGGTCGTCATTGCTCATGCGCAAAACCTCCAAGATTGTCCCGAATATTGACACACCGGTCAAGGAACGGGTATGTAGTGCATTAGACTAGCGATTGTGGTTGTGCCATACACGTACCCTTAAATGAGATGCTAAAAACAGAACCTCACTGAGGTGCTAAACAGTTAGATGTTTTTAATATCGCACCACGACAAAACTGGCACCATGTTCGAAGGTGTTGGTCTGTTTGGAAGATAGTAACGTGTATTTAATTTCCATCGCACACGCTCTATGACGGGTTGTTATTCCACAGATACGCAAGAATTCGGTAAAGTTCTGGGGTAAGGTGCTTACAGAGGATCGTAGAAAATCACTCACTGGTCAGTGTGATAGTCTGCAGTCGTACGGAAGCTCGATGACGATCAGTGGCACAGAGCCGAACAGCTTCGAGGAGGAGATCATCGGCTTACGAAAGCTGTTGAGGGCACGCGATGACGAGATAGACAAATTGCGACGTGAAATCGACAAACTAAAGGTATGGGCAATTCAAATTTATTCAAAACTCATCTACATTTTTGTATTGTTTACGGATCATTCGTAGAGTGTGCTCCAGCAAAAAGCCCTCAACACCCTCGAGCAACCGAATGGCCAATCGGGCCAGCAAAGGTTAGCGCTAGTCAGTCCCTCCAGCACACCAACGCACAAAGGACAGAATGTGGCCGAGGGAGAGCTACTGTCCAGCATTCAAGCTAACTATGCGATGGCCGGACAGCCCCTGTCGGAGCTGTTTGGCATTTCCGGTAACAGCTTTAAGCTGCATCAGATGAAATCCGTCAAGGGCATCACGTTGCAAGCGATGAAGAAGCAGGGAGTGTCGGGTGAAAGCTGTGACCTGATGGGTAGCCAATCGAGCGACATCAAGATACCAAAGTACAAGAAAGATTTCAGGTAAGACATGGCTGGTGGCGTGCGCGCCTAATTTACGTGTGTACGGCGGACAAATCGGAACACAAATCTTATCGTCGCCAATCTTTACCGTCACAGCGCGAAGCAGCTGATCAAAGACGCAATCATGGAGAACGATTTCTTCAAAAATATCGACTCGCTCCAGATAAGAGAGATCGTCGATTCGATGTATAGCCGCGAATTCCGCAAGGGTGAATACGTCATACACGAGGGTGAGGCGGGTTCGCATCTGTACGTTTCCGCGTCCGGTGAGTTTGAAGTCATCAAGGATAGCAAAGTGCTTGGCGTGATGGGACCGGGAAGAGCCTTCGGTGAGCTGGCGATACTGTACAACTGCACACGAACGGCATCGATACGAGGTAGGTGATGGAAATGACATAACATGTATTGGTGGACATTTTTAACGAGCTCCTGTTCTCTCTTCCCAATTGAAGTGCTTTGTGACTCCCGAGTGTGGGTACTGGATCGGAGAGTGTTCCAGCAGATTATGATGCGTACGGGAATGCAACGGATAGAGGAAAATGTAAACTTCCTCAAGTCGGTACCGCTGCTGAAACATCTGAGCAATGATGTTCTTACAAAAATTGCCGATGTTCTTGAGGTGGTAAGTAGCTGGAGTAAAATCTTTGTTTTAAACTGCTCAAGGATTTCCGAGCATTCGGAAGAAAAGCACAGAACTTGGAGAAAAATGAGTTCTGAGTTGAAATGCTCGTAGAATTTGTCATTTTTAATTGCCATCCCGTGGCACACAAGAGAAGCATGCTCGAAACTAACGATATCATTACTTTGGTCTAACTATTTTTGGTAGGAGTTTTATCCCGCCGGAGCCTTCATCATTCGCCAAGGTGCTGCCGGAGATACATTCTTTCTAATTAGCCAAGGAACGGTAAAGGTGACCCAACGACTGCCCGGTACGTACTTTAACACGCCACTCATCATTGCACCCGGTGTGGAATGCTTATTATTTTTTCCACTCCCAACCAACACACACACACAGGCCGAACGGTGGATGAGGAAATTCGTATCCTCGTCCGTGGAGAGTACTTCGGTGAGCAGGCGCTCATTAGGGAGGATAAGCGAACGGCCAACATTATCGCGATGTCGCCCGGTGTCGAGTGTCTCACGCTGGATCGAGAATCATTCACCAAGCACATCGGTGACCTGTGCGAACTGCAGGAAAAGAACTATGGCGATGAGGAACGTGTGCTGGCCTTCCGGAACCTGGAGAACACTCATCCTTCGCTAGGATCGTGCCAACCGGGTGAGAATACATTCCTATTCGCGCTACTTTGTAGACACTTGTTGTTTTTTTTTCTAAATAGCACTACACCTTCTTTCCTCAACAGAGCTGTTGGACGTAAATTTAGCAGACCTTGAGGTAGTAGGAACACTGGGCGTGGGCGGATTTGGTCGGGTCGAGTTGGTTAAGCTAGAGCGCAACGGTGATACACAGGTGTACGCACTGAAGTGCATGAAAAAACGTCACATCGTTGACACTCGGCAACAAGAGCACATGTACAGCGAGCGGAAGATTATGTTGGCGTGCCAAAGCCCATTCATCTGTCGGCTTTACCGAACGTACAAGGATACCAAGTTCGTTTACATGCTCCTGGAGGCGTGTATGGGCGGCGAGGTGTGGACAATATTGCGCGATCGCGTTACGTTCGAAGACTCGACGGCTAAGTTTATCGTTGCCTGTGTGCTGCAAGCGTTCGATTTCCTGCACGCACGTGGTATCGTGTATCGTGATTTGAAACCGGAAAATCTACTGCTGGATGCACGGGGATATGCAAAACTGGTAGGCAATTGCAATCAAAGTTCTGGCGAATGCAATCAGATACTAATGTTTAGTTAATGTCATATTTGCAGGTTGATTTTGGTTTTTCCAAATTCATCGGCTATAGCAGTAAAACGTGGACGTTTTGTGGTACACCAGAGTACGTGGCGCCGGAAATCATTCTCAACAAAGGTCATGACCGATCGGTAGATTACTGGGCACTGGGTATTCTAATACACGAGCTTCTGACCGGAATGTAAGCATCATCTGTACTTTCTACTCGTGATCGTTGGAATTAACCTACTTATCTTTGACGTTTCCCTACAGTCCACCATTTACTGCAGCTGATCCCATGAAAACGTACAATATAATCCTGAAAGGTATCGACATGGTAAACTTCCCCAAACATATGTCTCGTGCCGCTGTGAGCCTTATCAAGCGACTCTGCCGTGACGTCCCTTCGGAACGATTGGGTTATCAGCGAGGTGGCGTTCAAGACATTAAAAAGCACAAGTAATGTTAAACCTCTAAAAGGATGCCATTCGGTTTATGTTACTACGTACTAAATACCACCTTTCCTTTACAGATGGTTCCAGGGCTTCGACTGGGATGGTTTGGTCGCACTAACACTTAAATCACCTTTGCAACCGAACCTGCAAGGACCACTGGACATGTCCAACTTCGATATCTTCCCCAAAGACTTAGACATTCCCCCGGACGAACTGTCCGGGTGGGATGCGGACTTCTGAGAGCTTCAGGCAACCACCATGCCACCATATCAATCCATCAAGTAGTGATACTAAATAATCTGCAATACAACACATCTAGCAATAAGTTGGTTAAAGCTGTTACGACGATAGTGCATACGATGCCTATAACACACCAGATTCGCTGTGTACAAATGTATGATTTATGAGCTGTTGTGCGTTCTTTATTTGACTAATTTGACTAAAAGAAAATAAACATTCTATTTCCTAGTTTATGGCTTGTACTCTAGCTGAAAAATGAACGTTCTAATCTGCATCGGTTTGAGCAGAATTTCGTACCCATCGTCACCACCGTCGCGCTCTAAGTTTTGTAGCAGTGGAGACGAACCTGATTGCACGTTGGGTGGCGAGGGAGACGGATGTTCCCCACTCACATCCCGCTTGACCGAGCTGTACACGATGTAGTCTGGATCGGGTTTGAACTTCAGTCTTTTAGAATCTTCCTTCAGCTGATTGGCACCGAGGGACGTTTCGCGGATTTCCTCAATGCTGAACTGACGGAACACGTCCTGTACGTTGAATCGTACCGGTTTGGAGTAGAGTGGATCTTCGCCCTTCTCGAGCAGATGCTCGAAACGCACCAGGATGCTATTATCCGTCCATGGTTCAAACGTGAGCAGATGAACATTCAACGGGAGTGACAACGAAAGGGCAGAGTACTGGAAAAAGAGGAGTAGCTCAATAAATCTTCTGATGTACTCGTTAAGAATCCCGTACATCTACTTACAATGTTGGTGTACTGCTTCTGCCAGTCCTCGTACTTAAACTCGCTGACATCGCTGAAAAAGATCCAGTTCGGTAGCAGTACCCGGTTCTGCAGGAAGCGTTCGCGTGCCTCCGGTGTTGGGCTGACCGGTTTCTTCGCACCAAAAACTATCCAGTGCTTACCGCGGGCAACCAATCCTTTGCCGAATGCTTTCTCATTCAATGCTTCCTCCACACCGAACGCATCATCGTGCAACAGGCGACGATGGACCATCAGCTCCAGCGATCCATCCTCCAAACTCGAACCACCCTGGGCACGATCGTTCAACACAGCCAGTCGAAGGTTTTCATCCTCCAGTGCTATCTTCGCCGTTACCGGATAATAATTACCCGAGATCTTCTCCATCAAATCCAAATCCCACGTATCACGATGGTTGCGTACACGCTTGATCATTTCACGTCCATTTGCATCGGTCCAGAAGACTCCACTCGATTGGGCGGCGGTGTAGAAGCGTGAGACGATCTCCTTTCCCACACCATCGTCCACCGGTATAGGACCCACCATCCATTCCAACTCGACATGGCTTTCATCGGCATAAATTCGGACGACCTGACTCATCCACTCGTTAAACACCTGATGAACCTCCTGCACCGTAGGTCCTTTCACCACCTTCAACTGCACATTTTCTGTGACGGTTTTTTCCGTACCATTCGGGCGGAAGATGTACGCACCCGAAGATCGGTTACGAAACTCTTCATTATTGCCGAGCGCTCCTTCATAGTACACGAACGTTTGCCTCAACCTGTTCGTAACGCCATCGATCGTTATGGAACTCATGAAGCCATTACTGTCGAACGAAACATTCAAATATTTGTTTCCAATTGTGACTTCCTCCGACTGCCAGTGTGTCGTCGGAGGTCCCTCGGGTTGATCAGCGCTAGCTGGTACGGCAGCCGGTACTTCGTGCAGAAAATCATCCAAAGAGTCAATGGCACGTGTTACAAAGTATGACTTAAATCCAAGCGGTGGGAGTTCGTTTGCAAGAAACACTAGCTCCGAAGTAGCGTTACTGAAGCGATAGCTAAGATTCAGTACCGATTCTGGTATGGGCACAAGCTGTGATGACACTTCCACGTTTCGATAGTCGCGCACAATATATCTACCGCCCGTAACCGGAACTCGCACATATTCGTGACCAGCATGCGCCAAGGGATTGTAAAGCGTTATGGTGAAGCTGTCCTTCGTTTCCGTAAGCTCACACTTGCTCACGTTCAGCAGATGGCATGATTGGAAAGCAAATGTGTACTCTGGATACGGTGTGACATGCTCGATAGGCAAACCGGCCGCGCGTAGAGATCGCTTATACTTGGGATCGACAATCTGGTTCAGGACGGCCTTTGTATTGGCACTACAAGCCTTGACAGCAACGTTTAGCATTCGGGCATAATCGTTTGCAACGTGCTGCTTCTCAGTGCCGGTAATGGCGTCATGATGCTGCATTACACCCATCGCTTCCCGCAGTATGTTCAGATGCGGTTCCATGTGTGGTTCGCGAGTAGGCGCCAGCGTAGTCAATTGTTTGCACACTTGCAGGAAATGGTTACCGACACGCTCGAAGCGTTTGCTCGTTGGTCTGGATGTGTAGTAGCCGGTCCAGAACGAGTGAGGATCGGACGCATATGGGAAGAAATCATCCGATTTTGTTGGCCAGGTGATACCCACGTCGTGCAGAGCTTTCAAATAGCATGACGGTGTCGAGTAGAACACATTCACGTTCGATCCGTTCGTTTGGCGTGCATTCGTGTATCTAAAACGAGAATAAAACATGATGATATTAGATTCACCCAATCTTCCAATAATAGCAATTGTACATACTTGATCAACTTGTCCATATTTTTGAAGTACACGTTAGCATCCATGTAAGTAAAATCACCACCCATAGTCAGAACGATATTATTCGTCCGATAACTCTCCGCCTGAAGATTTACGTAGTACAGGAACTTATCGACCTGAAGTGTTATACAGAAAGCATTCATTAATGTGAGTAATTTTGTATAATCCCACCAACATTCGTACCTTTGCTTTGACATTATTCTCCGCAGAGTACGCACCATCCATGAACGGTTCATCGGAGCACAGTATATCGAAACAGAACCCGGGAGGCGCTTGGTACAGATTGTACAATACTCCCGTAAACAGATCAGCATCGTCGAGATTAGCGCTCGTCTTCCAGATCATTTCCGCCCGCTTGTGCGTCATTCGTTCACGCTTGTCCTGATAATCGAGTCGTCCGAAGAACAGCCCATCGTATCCCATCTGAGCGAACAGGGATGCCTGCTCTCGCGAATGCCCGAACGGATCAATCTGCCACCCAATCCGTGGTCGTCCACACTCTCCAAACGTCTCGTTCAGCTTCCTCAAACCCCAGGTAAACTGATCGACGACGCTGTGATAGTGTGCCGCAGCCTCATCGTTCATGCTCCACGCACCGCCAATAAACTCCAACCGGCCCTCATCGACCAGCATCCGGACTTGCTGCTGCAGTTCCACCGTCTGCTCGTTGAACCACTTGAAGAAGAATGCCGATTCGACGTAGATAAACTTGCGCTCCGGATCACTTAGCAGCGATTGTATGACCGAGTCGAGGATGTACTGTACGCCCGCCTTCTGGATAGTTGTTTTACCTAGAGGAGAACGACGGTGCAGCCGTTTAGTTGTTGAATGATTCCAATTTACTAACACATCATCGAAACTTACTGCCATAATAGTACTGGTCGACCGTCTTCAGCCAGCCAACGTCATCGTGTGTGTGGGGCACCAAATGCACATTAAGCATATTTTTCTTCGGTTTCGGGCATGACTGGAATGGTTGAGTTGAGTTATTTGCCTTGCTAAAGTAAATGTTTACTGTTTTGGTGTTCATAAGACAAGTGCACTGCTTTTCGGTTCTATATCTAAACTACCGAGGGGGCATTTGAAACTCATGCAACAACAATGTCGTTTGCAACAATGCATAAAATAAGTTCCGGGTGGGTTTAGAGTACGTGCTTCACAAAAAAATATTGACTGATAACGCTTCTATAAAATTATTTTTATTTCCATGAGTTCCTGTATGGCTCGACCATTTTGACGTTCAAATATGCATTTTTTTCCTAATCGTAGTTGCAAACTCTGCTTGAATTTATGAAATCATTCGCCTTAATACTGGGCCAATTTAAATGTTTAAAATTGGGTCATCTGCTATAATAATGAATGCTTAATGAAATGCTTTCAGATGTAGTCTGATAATTATGGATGATTTTCTGACCCGTTCGACAACAGCTTCCTTAGCTGAATATTGATAAGAAATC
>AXCM01004169.1:0-26326 GCA_000473375.1 Anopheles culicifacies | reverse complement strand
TTCTTCGGAATCTCTAAATAAGAAAT
This sequence comes from Anopheles culicifacies, assembly GCA_000473375.1. Classification (NCBI taxonomy): domain Eukaryota; kingdom Metazoa; phylum Arthropoda; class Insecta; order Diptera; family Culicidae; genus Anopheles; species Anopheles culicifacies. The sequence continues at coordinate 26,300 of AXCM01004169.1, read as the reverse complement.
GTCATGAATGATTGGAAAGGTGAAAATAATGTTCATGATTTCTGCACTTCTTCTCGCGATGCAGACGATCGCATTCTGAGTTTTAAATTATCAACGTTTGCCGCTCATGAGCGAGCTTTGGATGAACTTTGAGTAAATACACTCGCTTAAAGCTCTATAGAGGATGATGCTCATTTTGTCAGATTGATTAATCCTTGGTATTAGTGTCAACGGGAGCGGTTCGATGGCCGAGGAGACTGAGGCGCCGGTCTTCGAACGGACAGGACCGAGGTTCGAATCCCATTCGGGCCGTTCCCCCGTACGCAGGACTGACTATCCTGTTGCATTTATTTACCTGTTTTTACTATTATCCCGGTACATTCAAGTCACGGGACCCAGGAATGGCAGACCAAGACCTCTCGACGTTGTAGAGCCACAGAAGAAGAAGATTTGTGCCATCGATCTGAATGATGGCTAGAACTATAGTGACCCCAATAGTTTGACTGCAACAGTATAGTAAATACGTTACTTCGCCATTCCCAAACTGATCCGCTTAGGCCGACTAGTTTTGGATGAATCAGAAGACTTATTTACTTGAATAAATTTGTATCTATGACTCTGAATATTTTAGTTTTTTTGTGTTACTTCTTAAATTAGATCTTTTACATTAATTAAAAAGTTATAGATACTTTTAGACGTGTTCAGTCCAAATTTTGTTACACTAAACTTCATATAAATAAAAATAGTTAACAAAAAATCATAAATAGAAACAATTCACTAAAGTGACCCTCCAATCAAAATTGCAATAACAAAATGTCAGTCCACTCTTCTATTTGGGGGTCAGACGCATGCACACCTCAACAGTCGGCTCGTGATCACACTACAGAATTACGGTTTGGTATTTCCCAAATCCCATTCATTTGATGTTCGAATAAATTGGTACAGAGAGCCGGAATCACTCGGTTCCCGGTAATCAAACATTATAAATATACGTTGCAGACATTCAGTGTGTATTGAATCTCATTTTTGCTATTCACAGAAAGGGCAAAACTAAAACCACTCGCTTGATTAAATGCAAACATTTGTTTGTACGCTTCGGCAATATGAAAGCACACGGCAGGCGAGATAGGATCATCATCCTCATGCTATTCTGTTTGTTTTATTGATTTTTTTTAATTTTAACAGCAAAAGTTACCTTGTACCGCTGTGGTTAACGCTGCATGTTTTCGAGTGCTGCATATGAAAAAAGATCATTCCGATTAAGTTAATCTGTTGATATAATGCGGTGCGCAACAAACATCACGATGACACACCAAGCGTTAGAATATAATTCCAAAAGCTCCCATCTTGTCAATTCCAAACACGTTTGCATTAGTGATTATTCGTTAAAAATCGTTATCACTTTTCTGCAACAGATGAGTACAGTATGATTGCATCATAATTTCTCTTAAATCGATATGTACCCTCCAGAATATAACTTTACGTTTGGGGTTCTGCTTTAGGGAGTGGTCTGAAACCTTGCGTCACGAAAAAATGTAAATTTTAAAATCGTCACCTCACTAGAATTTTGATAACCCCACAAAACCCCGAATGCCAACGGAATGCAAAATGCAACACATGCAAGCAATAGGTCCTTGCCAAACATTCTCTTCTTCCTAAATGAACCCATCGTCTGCCATTCTCGACAGTTCCTGCATACTAATTGTACCTAACCCGTCGGATGGTTTGAACATCCCAAGCTCCAAAAGATCTGTAGTGTACGTTACAAAGTTTTTGCACATATTTACACCCATAACCCTTTCTGCACAACACGTACTACTAAATAACTATTTTCCAGTTCACCCGTTTGCGGCACGTCACAAATATCTTGTCTCTAGAACTTGTTCATCGTCCCCCGAACGGAAGTATGTCGGTGGTTGCCAAGTGTGTTAATGGTTCTGCACGCACACGCACTAAGAGACTTCTGTCCTAAAATCCACATCACAACGGCACACACGTTCGATAAAACTATTTTTATAATCCTTTGCCCCATCATATTAATACCGATGCTGAATGTGACGATCCGTATGGATCACTGCCCGGAAGGAAGACCGAGCGTGCGGACCTCGTTCCGTTTCAATTACGGTGGTTTTCAAGCTTTACACTTCAAATTGGTATCCCGAAGCACGTTCGGATTCGCATCCCGAGGTTGCTGGTTGTCGATGCGCAACAAATGATGGCCCTACTGCCATCACCATGCTCTTCTCCCGCTTTCCGAGTTTCTGGCTTCAACGTCAACCGCACGGTATGTCCACGGAAATCTTTTTCCCCAAACTCAGTCAACCGTGCTTGTAGATTTAAACACATTCCGTCCCTCCCTGTCCCCATGTGTCTGGCCACCCCTGGCCTTGAGTGAATAGGGAACGAAGGACATCAACGACACGGACGAGTCCATTGGTCGACGAGCGCCCATATCTCGTACTGTACAGCGTTCCGTGATGTCGTGTTGGGTAAAAATTCACCCCACGTCCTTCTAATTACAATGCAAGACACGACTGCGATCCACAAACAGTGGCGAATATGCCCGCTGCTGTGATCCGCTGTGGAGTTTCGTCTGCCGCACAACACGAGTCGGATGTACAAATTGTCGGAATGATGGCGCGAGTCTCCCACTGCGCGAAATGTCCTTCGGTGCATTACTATGCCCGGGACAAAAGCCTATTCGGGGACAAAATCCGCAAATGCAGACGTAGAAGCGTGCATATGTTCGAGATGGAAGCGCATATTTTGCATCATGTCCGTTGTAGCTTTAAGCTAACGATTGATCGTAATGGCACGTTCCTCGTTGCATAGAACACACACACACACACACACACAAAAAGAACGATAACATCCGACAAACACTGAACTGACTCTCTAGAGAATTCCTCCAAAATAAAAGTATAGAACATTAACGACAGACACAGCTATATTTAAAACAAAACATGCTTCGAAACTCCCACCAAATGGATCCATTATTTCCCACAGTTCCGGTTCCCGAATTTCCCCACACTCACCGTTGTAGCAGGGCGGAAGCTCGTCGGTCGTTGCGTGCCGCCCCAGGCACCAATGGCGTGCATTTTTCCACGTGGCTCCGCGTTGCACGTGTCGGAACTCGGACAGGTAGCGCGCGATCGGTTCGCGCAGTAGCGTGATGTAGAAGTAGCGTCGTTTGGCCGTTTCGCCCTCATTCTTGTCCAGCTCCTGGTCGACGCAGCCGGTCAATTCGGTCCAGTCGGCGTGCAAACCACATTTCCAGCCGGTGGAGTAGCGTGAAAATAGCCAGTTTTCGTTCCGGTGCGGTCGGAAGCAATAGCAGCGTTTCTTTTTACGCTGACAAGTGCAAGGTCGCTGCAGGAGGAGAGAAAATGGAAAAAGATTAATTTGTGTGCTTTATTATAACGTGCAATAAGAGGGCGTATAACTAGGTGTGTAAGATTAATCGAATCATTTGTCTTATCATCTATTAAGTATGGGAGAAATAAATTGGAATGCTACATTCGCAGTGCCTGGAAATATGTTTTTTCTACTGCTGTAGATCAGCAACCTTAAAAAAATGTTGGCAAAAAGCATGCTTCAGAACTCTTGTAGTAATATTGCTTTAAAAATACAATATGCGGAGGTCACTAGAGGAATAACAAGAAAAATCGATATTTGTGTATTTGATTTGATATTGCTATTCCACACTCTTTGAAGTCCCACGAGGCATTGACATTACTCTAGCAATAAAGTAGACAGGCTTACTGCATAGATCACCTCGCATCTGGCAACATTGGATTGGAGATGATATATTTGAAGGACCCAAATAAAGGATATACAGAATTGAGATTGGAAAAGTTTTAAATTATGTACACAATAGCTTTAATAGTGAATTATGAACTAAACATTGAGGGGCATAGAAGCGCTCTAGTACTTCAGTACTTTAACCGAAACTTCGAAGCTTCTTAGACTACAGGGCCCTTCAGCCAATTTTTAGATCCGTCAAAGATCTTAATGCAAAAGACAAATTTAAAGCCTTCTCAGCCTTAGACTGTGGTAGGTGTGAACACAACTGAAGATGATTCATTTATAGGTACTGCAACTTAACCATCAATCAATATTTGAATTTCTTACAAAAAAGAGAGAAAAATCAAAATGTACCTTTCGGTGTTTGATTTTAATTATTCATTACAAAAGGTGACATAATGTATACAACGAAAAAAGCCTCGTGCACTTCCCTACAAAATGAAACTTCATCTCGCCTCTTGTTAACATATTGTAAAGATTAACGAGATAAACGTCACGGAGTGGAAGCGCATAAAGAATTATCCTTCCCCTTCCCAAACCCGAAACGAAACCATAAAGCAATCCATCCTACAGATCTCGAGATGAGCACACGATGGTTGTCGATGGTGATAGAATTTGTTATCTGTACCCTTTTTACTTCGAGCTGCGGTTCGGTTGCCCGCATCATACACAACACCACACTCTGCAACCTGCGGATAGCATACAGCATCAACAAAAGATTCATGACCGACGGTAGAATAGGTTGTTTGCGAATACTGTGAACGAAGAGCCACGACTAAATATAGACCCCCAAAGGTACCGAGACATGGGAAATGGTGACGACGTGGTGCACTGAAAGATGCGCGTTCGGATGTTGGGCATTTATTTACATTTCACCCTGACCAGTGTTGCACACCGGCACCACCGGCTTCCGATCTTCCAGCGATTCCAGCGGGGTGCAACGAGATCAAGACACACCGACGCTCCCGGTCGTTTCGTTTTAGGGATCTTAAGTTTATTTAAATTCATTCATCTCCGCGTTTGGAGTTTGCTCCTCCGTCGTTCGCTTTTCGTCCTCTGTCTTACGGTACACACACCCGACTCTCGCCTGTGTCTGTGTTCGCGGACGGAACAAATTTGAATTAACAATAAGTGCATAATTTCATTGCTTTATTGCGCTCGTTTCTTCTGTGTGTCTTCGCTGCTGTGGCTACTTCAGAACCACACGGTTTCGGTACCGACGACAGCTGGACGGAATGTTGGAGAAAAGATAGTAAAAGATGTTTACGTATGATAGAGCGCTCGGTACTGTGTTGATAGGAAAGAACAGAAGCAATGCGGAAGGTTCAGCCCATTCACCAGCACCGGATAAAAAGGAAACATTGAACGCAATATTTATGACCGGGTCTAAGAATGCAGCGCAGCAGTAGCATATGATTGAACAGTTACGATAACTCACAAGCGATGGAACCAAACAGATATTCCAAACATCTCACGGAATATGTTTCCTTTTTCTTTGTGCAGCAACGAAAACAAAACCAGCCAGAGCAGAGTTGCTTTCATTGAAGTAGTAGCATAATATTTACACTTTATTGCACTTTTCCCTAGAACGCTTCTATCATACCATGCGCGCTTCAGGAAACGAAAGCACACGAAACAAAATAAACGGACACTTCACATCCATACGGAAGATCATTCTTTCCGCTTTCCATTTACAAGCAAGACTGCACTTTAGGGGTTTGTTTACGTAGCAGCACAATTATGGTTTTCCCATTCAAAACTTCCTTTACTCCGTTTTTTTCCCCATGCCGGCTCATTCTCTGTCCCTCGCGGCCGGTCCAATGGCAACCATGGGTGTTGTGCGCATGGCATAAACCTTTCAAATGCCAAGAAGCAACATTTAAATCATCATGTCAGAGATTTATCACAAATAAAATCCTCCTGGTACTACAATCCATGGTCAGATAATGGTCAGTGATTCGAGGAATGTACCCGGAACGCACGGTGGACTGCAAACTGTTTTGCAGCGTCCCCTTGGGTGCAATCATAAATGCAAGCACTGCACACCACACTCGTTGCAGTAAACGCACGGACCATTTGGCAACGGATTTTCATCGGTGGATAGGAGGGGGTAGCTCTCCGTTTATGTTGCTCTTCACCTCAACCACATTCGAACTCAACCGGTTCGGGTCAATGGATCGTAACATCCACATATACATATCCGGAGATAAGCTTCCTGCAACCGCCGGCCCTCCGTGGCAGAAACGCAGAGATATATGGAATTAATATTCCAAAAAAGAAACATACATTAAAAATGACAACATCCGTTTCGTGCAGCTTCGCGTCGCCCGGTAGGCCACGCATTCACCAGTCACGACATGCACGACGACGACGAGACACTGACAACTACACGTTGAGAAGGAAGCTCAAGCTCATCACGCTTGACAGTGCATGTGGCCCCGGTATATTGAACGAGCACCAACCCAACCGCACATCACGTCAATCAGGAAGATGTGCCGATACGTTGGGCGACCAAACCTAAAGAACTACGCCGCTGCGCTGAGAAGATCCAAGAGTGTGCTGTAGAGTACATATGGTTGGGCTTGGCTTATCGAAAGGTGAAATCTTTCTACCACCACGTGTACGAGATGATGCGTAGAACAGTTCTGTTTATCGACGCGGGACAGAATTTTGCTCTCCCCCCCAGTTGAAGAAAACAAGATTATGACGCACAAAACCAACACAATCACTGAAGACGACGGCCTTGACGAGCCGTGGCACGCGGTTGCCAAGATGAAGTTATTTTGATAAAACTTCAAAACCATACAAACTCTCTCCCTCTACCCGTCCCGGCACCCCCGATAGGAATCTAAAATTTGGATAAAACTACCCTCAAAATTCTTCCCGAAGCTGATTTAGGTTGCCTTAGCGCACACACACGCATGAAAGCCGGGCTTAGTAGTGAACGCCTCGCTAGTATGGAGCAAGATGTCTGTTTTGGCGGAACAAACACAAAAGTTAATTTAGATTGACTTGATTTTTCAACCTCCATGTCAAGATAGCTGCGCCATGCAGTGGAAGAACTTTCTTCATTTTGCAACCGAAAACAAGGACGAAACAAACCGAAGGTGTCGTCTCGCTCGCTCGTACCAAAGCCGGAAGAAACAGGTTGACAAGCTTTATCGGAATTATCGTAAGCAACCACACGCCACCACCCGCTGGGACTGTTGGAAAAGGTGACACACAGGCAGGCGTACCCGGGAAGGGGGACATGCATACTCCCATCGTTTTACCTCCCATGGTGAAACAGTGAAACTTTAGATCATATTGCTTCAAAATCGTATTCATGCTATCGCGCAGAAGCTCAGTTTCGGCTTATGAACGATCCCAAAAGGCGACAAACACAAACTTCCAATCTTCCTGGCTCCAACCACACACTACTAATCTGTCGTGTCAGTACGCATACGGAAACTTCATCTTCAACAACATACCGCGTCAGCTGTATGGTGCGTTAGATATAGAGCATGATATGCTGGCAAAACGTGGCAAAGAGCCGTACATTTGAATGGAAGAGACACCGCATTACCTATCCTGTAACGTCGTCATGTGTCGGGTAAGATGCTAGAGCTGTGACGGGCACGAAAATAGACCTCAAGTGATGATTTACGGTACACACAACGTCACACCCAAAGTTCTAAACGTTGTAACTAATTGAAACGAGTCGTCTAGGTCGATTAACCGGTCAAACAGTGCACTCTCGGTGGTGGTAATGCACGAATCTACATCTACTGGACAAAATGAAACCATCTAATTGTCATGGCAGACGATAAGTAATGATGTAATTCCCTAGTTTTTGTTACAAATCAAAAGGTGACACAGTTCATTGCCTTGGAATAATTATTTTTATCTCTTCAATTGCATAACCTAACACACTCAGTTTCATATTGCACAGACGCTACTACCCCGTGCGTCAATCTAAATCAAATTATACCGGACGACCCGAGCCGGCTTTTTGTCCACTCTATTCCGGTTGCCAAATAACGATAGTATACTTCTCCACAATAATCCTCTCACCCGACCGCATGCAGTAGTATTTTCCCACATGTGTCACATGTGCTACATAAAATCAATTAACAAGTTATGAAAATAGATTCAAATAAGGCCATCCACTACCGATGCGAGCACCAGATGTGGTGTTGTGTGCTGCTGCACTTGAGAACCTATCCGGATATTATGTTTGGGAAAATATACACAGTGTGGCATGAAGCGTTACAAACAAGTTCAAAGCGAAATAAATTATTTAATAAGGGGATTTAAAATAAAATATAAAACCTATTAAATTGATCCCGCTTTGCAAGAATTTGAGCATCATCTTCAATACTTTATTCTTATAAACGCAAATTAAATTATATTTAATCTACCTAAAAAGCGTTCATTCGATATTGAGGAACAGATAGAGAACAATTCTTTTAATCACAACTTCAAATTTAACTTTTAATTTTAACAAATATTTCAAATGAAATGTTGTCGCAGTCCATATACACTACTCTGTATTTTCAACCTTATAGCGAGGTTAACAACTTTCAAACTTTCCTACCTAACCAAAGCGATTTTTTAAATTATTCACAATACCTTCAAAGCTTTTTGCATTTCTCCACATAATCGTATTAAAATAACACCGGCAAAAGGTGGCTTACTCCAACACACCGTGACAATATCGGGAGGCAAAAGCTGTGCAGAACCACCATGACGACGTCGGATGGTGGCAGAGAATGATGAACACATTTCACTCAGCCACATACACACACACGACGGGCAGAGCGTGGAATGATGACAATATTAAAAAAGCGCCCAAACGCGCAGCAACATGCAAATACAACTTGTCGGCATAAAGGCGACATCGGGTAGAACACGGGATGATATCGTGTCGCCAGCAGGGAACCGTTCTGCCCTCTAGATGGGCGAGAGATAGGTTAGCACAGCACAATAGTTGAGTTATGATGCATTGGCATCCGTTATAGGGATTTTCCGAATACTGTAGTTGCAGTGAAGCTCCTGCTATCCATTCTATACCCAGTCCGTCCTTCCACGGTACATCGATCTGATTTCATGGAGGAAATTCAGCTGGATGAACTATTGCCTAAAATTTGGGTATATTAATAGAGCGAGTGGGGGAAAAACGTGTATATGCCCGGTTCGCCATAACAATCGCTCGAACCCGTTGGGGCGGTTCTGTGTGTGTGTGTACGTGAGTCTACAGCAAAAGGAAATGCATCGAAACGTGATCGCGATAGTAATTGCTAGCTTGCACTAAAAATGATCGATTCACCAAGCGCAGTGCATGTACAGCACAGACCTTGCACTATGTTTGCCATAAACTCCACCTCAAAAAAATATATGGCATGAGCATTGTCGTACTTCCATTCATGAACGCAATTCAAACAGCACAGTGGGCTAGAGGAAGTGAGATGGCGGGGGAGGTGAGCACCAGTCAGTTGTAGCGCCATATGCGCTGACTCGACTAGACTCTCGACGGTGCCCGCCGGTTCTTCTGTGCCATGCAAACGGGCGAGCAATAGTGAGTCGCGTCGCTTTAGGAAGAACGAAAAAAACTCACCGATGCATTGCAAAACCCACCGAAAGCTGTGTGGGCGAAACGTGCGTCTGTGGTACTTTTTTTTGTGGTTCGTTCCTCCCTCCCTTGGAGAACAGTTAGTCGAACGTTTTTTCGCGCGAGTTCTATCCGTCAACAGTTTTATGAGCCACCGTACCCACATTGAAGAGCCTGTCTCAGGCGTCTTTCACGGGTCTTTACCCCAAAAATCGAACTCCCCCCGCACCCTTTTTTTTGCGGAGGGGGTGAGTATAAGTGATTTTGGCTATTTTTCATTCCCGAAATTCCACAAAAAAGTAACGAAAAGAAGAAAAAATGTGAATGTGAATGAAAATGGAAACGGACCGAGAGTTCGCTACTCACCCCCGGAGGAGCCCCCACCGCGGAGCGGTGTGTTGATAGTTTTCAATTTGTTCCCAGCCACCCCACTCGGTTCTGCAGGTTTTGGATGCTTCTGTTTTCTGTTTGAATGTTTCGAAGCATACTTCCATTTCCGCTCGTGACAGTTGATATATTTCGCACGCTTTATACCATCATCACGGCATCGTTGGAAGAATTTTACCAAACATTTCCATCGTCAAACCCCTCTTTCGCTTGGACACTCTTGCCTACACTGCGCTACATATGCAACTTGTTGCAACAACTTTCCGCGCTTGCGAGAGAAAAACCAACGGAGAAAAGCGCTTTCCGTCAGAAGCGACCGATGGGAAGATCATTTGTGTGCTGTCAACACGGGTCGTTACGCTTTGCACGGGGCCGAAAGACGAACAAAAAACAAATCCCATTCCACTTGCCAGCGCTGCCGCCCGCTGCCACCACCACAAACCAAAAAGAGGTGCTAACAGTTTAATAATGTTTTATAGTCAAACTGCGCCAAGGGAGAAAATGTTTATGTTTCACATTCCTTGCGGTGTTTGCTTGTAACAAGGCAGCAGACGGAAAAGCGAAAAAAAAAAATACGAACGAAAGTATCCTATTGAAAGTGGCTCCAGCAATTGGTGAAATGAAAATGTTACTCAGCGTGGCGAAAACTGTGGCATCCAATTGAACAGACGGTGTTTGTTTGGCAGCAAGTGGAACGCGCACTTAAAAAATGCGTTTTTCTTTTCGATTTCCACCCCCTCCCTATCAGACTGCAACACACCCGAGAGCTGGATCCTTTTGTTCTTTTCAACACCCGATTGAAATGTCTAGCGATAGCCGACGTCGGTCGTGTGTGTGTGCTTGAGAGTGCACCGTATGGCATCGCTCACAGCAATAAGAATGTTTGAAATTCTTCGCTTTACATCATCAGCAGTGAAATGAAAGAAGACGACCATAATATCCAGTTTCCACCAAAAAGGCACAGCTTCCAAGTTCGAACGTTTATTGATTGTTCACTGCGTTTTACATCCATTTCAGATTGATGGCTACCATAAATAAAATGTGTTAAAATAATGTGGGAACAGATTTGCGTACGCGGTTGTTTCAGACGAGCCAGAACAATTCATGCACCAGACATAAAAAAGATTACATTGGACATGAGTTTTCCGATGGTTCTCGTAATGGTTATAGCTCCAGAATAAAATATATATTCAATTATTGAGCAGCACAGGAAGATGGAATGGTTTATCTCTCGGTGCAAAACTGTTGGCAAGTAAATCGAAACAAAACCATAAATCGGATGGTTCGGCAATAATTTCATTTGATTGTAGACTGAAACAATGAGATCTTATTCTCCTTTTGGTAATTGTGGAAGATTACCAACGTACCCCTACGCAGCAAATAAACCTACGCAGTGGTGTCATATAGATATGGGTAATCGAACTTTTGGAATCGTCCAAAATGTCACCTTTTTTTGGGTCCAAGGTTAAGCAATTTCAGATCTTTACACACGCGCTGATGACATGAACATTATTGGTATGCGGCTCTCCTACGCAGAAAATACCTGCCAGACATAGGAAAACCACTGGTTGGAGGAGATTGACGAGGCAAAAACCACAATCGAGACGGTACCACCATCGACCCTGCGAACAAATCTTGACGTATGTAGTTGTGACGCTCATATTTAGTTGATCGCATTTTGAGGTTGTGCAAAATGTCAGCTACCGTGGGTCAAAGGTTAGCACCCACAATAACATTCATGTGAAGATATGCGGTGGGGTGCTGGCCGCTTTCAAATCATTTTACAGTCCGAGGAATCTTTTGCTGCTTGAGCATGAGACATGAACCATATCCAAAGCTGGCGATACCCTCTCAACCACCAAGAACTTGTGGACTAGCTAACTCCAAGCGTCTTCATTTGAGGTCTCCAAGATCGTAAACTTTTGCACCATTCCTTCCTGAGCCTCTTATGTTAGTGGAGACATGGATGTGGTGTAGAGCTACTTGTGATGGGGTTCCTACTTTCATTTCATGTGAGCCCTTCAAGAGGCTAGGTTCGTCCATGCATGTTTCAAAACTTCGCATTCGCCATAAAATTTAGTATAAAGGACTCACTGACGACAGAGCTTCACCATGACCAGGATAGAGGATTCCTCCAGCAGACCAAGACTCAGGAAGCAATACGCAGTAATATTTTCTTGTACTGTATTTCTGTGGTCGAAATAATCACAGTTTGGCTTATGGAATTGTATGGTTTAAGATAAATTTAAACCGACCCCAGAGTGCTGTTAAACCGTTCCTCTACGACTCCTCTTATCGACATGCTCAATAAATCCGCGAAAGCTGTGAATGCCTCTTTTATGCATAGGAATATTTCTCTACAAACAGCTTAGATCACAAGCTGTCAAAATTGGCAATTTATGAGCGTTTGGAAGAAGGATCCCATAAAAGAATCTAGAAGCAATCTTCTGCTAAATGATGCTTTGAAAAATATTTATTGCTAAAAAACAATACATCAACAACTTTTAGATCATAATCTTTCTGAACCTTCTTCTGTGTTCTTGTATTTTATTGAATGTCACAGATTAAATTTACAACAAAAGGTTCTAAACACAAAGCCATCGGAATGAATTACGAACCGCGGCTTGCCCTACAATCCGCTTGTTTACTGGAAAAGGTGAAAGCCATTTCTATCCTGTAACATCTTTAAAGGTGCTTCTGCCCGCTCGAAACACATTATCGCATCTTTCCACCACCAGCGGAGTGTTTGCTACATCGAGCTACGGGGAAATATTTCATCGTGTTCAAATTTATACATAATATGCCTTCCATTTCTGCGCGCCCACCGTGGGATTAGAATGCCGCAGCAGGCCAAGTTTCATCCCGGCCAGGTTCAAAACACCCCAAACAATAACTATTCGTCATCCTAATGGGCACACGACGCATTTCGGTGTCAATCGGCTTCCAAACAGCCGGAGACACAAAGTTAGTAATGTGCTTTCCACTTTCAAGCCGAATGACTTAGGTGGAAGGATCCCCATTTTCCTCACGACGCTACTAAGACTTTCCTTTCTGTTTCTCGCAACAATCACAATGATTTATCTCGGTGCGATATTTATGTACGGTTTAGTTTCCCTTTTTTCGTACCCACTTTTATTCGTTACGAAATCTCTAATAGCAACTTCTAACGCAAGAAAACACAACACAAAGTTCACACTTTAGACGTGCAATCCGCCGTTGTCATTAAAATGCTAACACGGGGTAATTTTTTTTTTTATTTTGGCACCATTTTTATCGAGGCGCATTTAACGCCACACATCTAGGCGGGAAACAGTCTCGTGGGGAAACAGATGTATTCTCCTCCCCGTAATCACCGCGAAATCAGATTTTTTACAATAAACACACAACACCCAACTCGGTCAAAACCGGGATCGTGAGAGGGTTCCCGCTCACTAATCGGCATGGAATGTGGCGGCGTTGCGCACATACACACGCGACCAGAATTGCTATCGAGACACCTCTCGGTAAGCGTTCACTTCCTTTTTTCTCTACCCTCTCCCTAGCGCCTACTGCCACCAGGGTGATCAAATTACGAAACGGAAATAATTCCGACCAAATAAAACCAACAGGTTGGCGCCAACAGCCAAGTCCAAAGGGGAGTACTGAATTAACCAACCCCACAGCGGAAAAGGGCAGCGTACGATTAGCAGTTACGGCGCGTAAGAGCACAAACCCTCGGGGGGTTCAGGGGGCGCATTGGCTGGTAGGAGTTTCGTCTCCCAAGAGCAACATCGTACACACCTAAGCCATTGCCTTCGTGTTTCGAATTTCCGGACGCGCCCCCCCTCCGCCTTTCGGTAGCAAATGAAACGTAAAGCATCGTAATACCCAAAAATAGGTTCTTCTGAGCAAAGCAAGAAGAGAGATCGATAATGCCGGCGTTACGCACCAACCCAAATCGAAGAAGTACACACAAACGGACCGATGGGGTAGACGCCGGGTCGATCGACTCCTCTTCCCCCCATTGGATGCCAACAACCATGAATTTCACGAAAACCCCATCTCCAAATCTCCCAAATCACAACCGAACAAAAAAAAACTAAACAACAAGGGCAAATCAACAACACACAGTGGAGGAACACTGCAGCAGTTGGTCTCTGACTACCCAGGCATCAATCTGTCGATAAAACCCGACATCGCGACGGAGCCGCTCCGTTGCGTCCGTAATGTGTACGTATGTATGTTAGGGCTGAAAGACGACTACCGTAGACCTTTAGCTTTGCTCACAACCACCTGCTCCCTTTCCCATGCTCCCTGCCAACTCCACCAACCCGAATGCGGATAAGCCACAGGTTTCGGGAGTTTATGGGACACAATAAAAATAGATTTTCGGCCATTTCCTGATTTAAATGTCAACGTGAATAAAATAATGAACCGTACGCGCCGCCGCCGGTGTGAGGTTTTACGTTTAGTACACATTGGCAGGTTAATACTGACATTGATGCAAACGGACAACGTGAACGAAGGGTCGGGGAGGGAAGTAAACGAACGAGCAATGGCAGCAACGAAAAAAGGCTGACGCATGCACAGGGTCATAGCTTCCCGCTTTGGAATGGAGGAGGTCTTGGGGGTTGGTCTTTATTGAGGGAATTTCTTTCTTCACCCTTGGAGTACCTTCGTATAGCTATGTAGTAAACTGGTGCAAAAGTTTAATACGATCAGGGTGGATTTTATGCCACAATGGACACACACACACCACACCTTTGGAGTGTGTCCAAATAGCTGCAACGGATAAGAAAACATTCCAGCTCTAGGAGTTCCATTAGCTTCTTCTCCTTGGCGTCATGTCTGCCATAACTTGCTGACGATACTTATGTTTTACTACTTTGCCGGATAATCAATCCTAAACGCACAGGGGTTAGTGTAGCCCTTGGATGAGATCCTGTCCGAAAAATAAATTTAGTAAGTAAGCAAACGCTCTCAACCCACAACAGTTCAATCTCAATTTTCCAACTCCCCGTTTGTACTGTACTAATTAACGCGAGTAAATAAAAATGGTCAATAAAAGTTTGCCATTACTTTCAAAGATACACCTTAACTGCGCTCACGAAAGGAAATTAAGTGGGTTTCTCCATTTACAACACGGGCTAGATACACTTTAAGCAATTTAGAGCGCCCAACAATTAAGCCCAACAAGGAACGCGACTGAAGCCAATAAAAATGAGAGAATGACAGGGAATTATTTTGACACTGTCCTTTCACGGCTGAACCTGCCGACGCACGGATCGAACGAAGAAGCGCATGTGTCAATCCGCTGCCATTTACGGTGACCGAGACAGATCCGAGACGGTGACCACCATCCCCCACAACGCTCTCCATCATTTACCACGTTGATTACGGGAGGGAAGGAAAGAAAACTGTCTCCTGAGAAAGAATGCGTGTGTTTCCCGGGAGACCACCAACGATTTCAGCACACATATCAGCGCTTTGTCTGTGACATTCGGGCTTAGCGGTGGCGTTGTTGGTAGTAGACATACCCAAACGTTTTGCGTTTTTTTCATTTTGTACGTATCACTCGCGCTTTGTACCATAAAGAACATAATTTACGCTCATTTTCAGAGACGTGTTCGCACCAAAACAACGCTTGCCAAACGGTGGTGTGGTCAAACAGCAGACACACGCACTTCTTCCCACCCTCCGGGGTACGCAACTGGACTGAAGAAGCTCCGAACACAATGTACGGATTCTCCTCTACCGGCTGCTTCTGCTGTACGCTTAATCAACGGCCAGCCATGTATGAATGGACAGCATTTTGTACACCAGAACCAGAAGCAAAGCCAAATTTTGGGACAACGTTCTCACCAACAACAGCAAAAAATGGTGTTTGCTACAAAACACCGTCCAGGCTCTGTCGGATTTACGGCTAAACATAATGCAACATCATTTACATTCATGGAGACGATATCCCCGCTGTTGGTTCACTGTTTGGACTCGCTCTGGGATACATTGTTTAGTGTGGAATGGTAATTTTGACAAACTTCTATGAAGAAAAGTAAAAAAAAAGTTGTTTATGTTAAAATGAATAGAATAATAAATTAAATGAACATTCCACGAGCAGAAATTTTTAATATTTTAGTAAAAGAAAAACAACAATATAATTAAATATTTACAACGTCCGAAAGGCGAATCCAAAACGAAACTTGGATGTATGCCCGAGATTCAACATGGACAAAATGGACAACAAAAGCTGCACCAATAAAAAATGCATGCATGTACTTTTCAAAATTGCACTAACGTAGGTCAAACAATACGATGTCGCTTAACGCAACTTAAACATCACACACAAAAGCGCAAGATGTCACAGAATCGGGAGGATTACTTTCCGTAAGTGTGCTACAAGAGTGTGGCAATACATCATCCGCTTAACATCCCACACTTCCTGAATGCAAAAGCGCAGGAAGTAACACACATAAACTGGATGCTCTTCACGTGGTGCCTCTACCAGATTCGTTTTTTTTATGTTTCCTGCTATTTAATCCTACGTTTAATGGTAAATATTAGTGCATTACAGTCGGCACTAAAGCGACATTAGACCGAATTGGTGGGAGTCCATTTTACCCTTCCCCATACAGCCAAACGTACACGCTTTAGCAGAGTTACAAAACCATTTGCTCGTATAGAAGATGATTGCTACTGTCACCGGCATCATCGGCTGTCTATCATACGGTTTGACGTTCGATCATGTGGCGTTTTTTGTTTCCGTACATAAAAAGGGTTTCGATTCACCTCGCACTTGTACTTCCCTAACACGCTTTGCCCTTTGCTACCACCAGCGGTAGATCAATTTAAACAAGCCAAATGCTAAACTGTACCGGTAGAGCTTCTCCATCAAACCCAGGCAGATCGATCCGTAGTGTTGTGACATCCTAACCTTTCACATATTTCTACAGGGCACTCAGATGCCGGATAGTAGAACACAACACCGAAAGCAGAGGTATCCATTTCAGCTTGCTAATTGGAAGATATTTGTGCAATTTAACAACCACTTAAGACTTCAAAATATTCCCACTTCAGGAGAACATTGCTCTCACCAGTTTGACACAGCTCCAACCGTTCTAACCGGTAAAAAAAGGGATTTCTAATTTACGAAATTCCATTCCAGTATTTGTGCGATTCTTTGTTGTGCACGAGAGTGGAACATAAATCACGTGTCGGTTGTACGGTTGCTCGTGTGTGCAAGACAATTCATTTCCTTTTTCCCTTTTTTTCTTTTGCTCCGTTCATCTACACCTTACATTGCTGTGCATGCAACTATCACCGGTGCTGCAATCGTGGTCCATTTGGTACCAGGTGGGCACATATGAATTAGTGCTGACAGGGACACAACAATGCCGTGGTCAGTAATGTTGGACGGTGGATAAGTCCATTTCGGTGTCCGATCCGACAGCAACCATTGCAGTATGTGAGCCAGGGAGTTTTACTATCAGAAAACATCCACCGATACGGTTAGGGTACACATACCAAGGTTCAAAAACTAGTGGAAGATGGAAAATGGAAAGAAAATCATTCAACACCCCGGGCAAGCCGGGAAAGCGGAAATGGAAACAAACACTCTCGTCTCGCAACGAAAATCATTAGAGGCGGTGGCACAACACACCTACTATTCCATCCGATGCACACAGAAAATATCTCACCGCCTTTTACGACCAATCGGAAATTTTGCTGAATTTACGGAAACAGGATACTTGTACCTCCTCCACCTCCACGCCTCGCATGAGATGTCCTCTCGTTGCGGGCGAAGATGAAAGCGTAACCGAGTGAGAGAAGCATTTATAAAACAAAAACGAGAAAGAACAAAATCTCGATCTGTGTGCACACAAGGAAAAACAACATTCCGGCAAGAATCTAACCGTGTGATGGTTCGTTTCTTCTTTGTTTGTCCAGAAGTGTTCCTTTGCGACTACTTTAACTTTCAACATTCAGGTGCAATCTTCTTTAATTCTTTCGCTAACGGAAGGTGGTAAAAAAATGAAGCACAAAGGATGTTGCTACCTTTTTCGGTTCGGAAAGGGATCCCGTTCTTTTTATGTTTGCCTTCTTTGTAAATTCGTACCAACGCAAAGTACACAGAACAGTTAAAGAACGGGAGGAAAACGCTTAATCGTATCGTACCAACAAACCAAACGTGACAATGGTTCACTCCACACACTATATGCTCCAGTTCTTCAACCCAACCCACCCACACCCCCCGGGGGGCAGTAATGCTTACCTTCAAGTCCAGATCACGCACCAAATGTTTGCCGAAGGAGGTGCCGCCCGTTTTCTGGATGTGCAGAAACACCATCACGTCGTGCGCGTTCATGTCGAACTGGAAGTCATCGTTCAGCACCTCCTCGTAGCTGAGGCCCGGGTTGGCGAGCAGATTCTGCTGGACCGGTTTGCCGAGATTATCGTGCTCGTAACCGGCCGTTAGCTCCAGGCCGGAACCACCGCTCGACATGCCGAGCCCGGGCGATGAGGCACTGTCCCGGCGCGAAAGGGCACACACCTGCATGGGGAAAAGGCGAAAACAAAAATCAGTGAAAAAAAAACGTTACAGTACGGTGGATGAGGCGATGTAATCTAGGCGAGGTAAGGATTTATAACCCCAGGCAGGGAGAGCCAGAAGAGGCGCGCAAGGTGGCAAAAAATACACTTGCGCTTTCTTGGGTTGCGAAAGAATGGGTTAAGTACACAGGAGATAGCAGGAAATCAAACAGCACGTTCAAGATGCGCCCTCAGACAACACAAACACACAGTGCCGCGCGTAATCTCAATGTTTATGTTTGCTCTCTAATTGAAATGGCTAGAACAGCTTCCTAATGCTACGGAAGCTGCCCAGAAACCCAAAACCAAGAATAATCGCCAGCAAACACCATTGACTGATAGGTCGTCAAGCATTTCTGGAGAAAGCAATGCCCCCGGTTCGTTATTGGATTTTGTTTAAAGAAACTCTACTATCTGCTTCACTTCTCGCTAACAATTCACGCGAAACCTTTCCAAGGCCCGTCCAAGGACAGTAGTAGCAAGTACTAATCTCATACTTGCCCTGATTGGGCGCACATTTTTCGAATGACTGAAGAGCAAGCGAAAATGAAACAACAAACATGGACAAAAAAGAATTTCCGATGCCAAGGATGACACCGGTTTCAGTATTTTTTTTGCCAACGGAACTCTTGTTTTTGCTTTCCTTGTTAACTCTTCTCCATGTAGCGCCCAGCGTTAATGGAAGTCTTAGCAAACAGCACAACAAAAACTTTAAGGAACCTATGCCGCACACCCAAACACACGCACACACACACATGGTCCTTGGGGTGCGATAATTTATGATGCAAAGATCCCAACTTCGCAAACAACTTTGCCCACTGAAGAGTAGCGCCTTCAGAAATTACATCATCGTGTGCAAGGGAACTTCATCGTCTTTTCGGATGGAAAGTTTACTGACACGTAAAATCGTGACAGTGGCCACAGCCAAAGCAGCAGAGCAGCACCATCTGTTGACACATTTGACGATTGTCTGAAGCATCGAATCGAAAAACTACAAACTTCGCATCACACGCGGAATGCTGACGCGAGGTATGGAGGTATGGATCGTACGAAACTTTATCAAAACATCGTTAGCATCAACGAGCAAAAAGTTTGAGCTTATAGTTTTCCTCTGTACTTGCGTTGAAAATGGCAGCATGAGCGAAACGATCCCTTCAACTGAACTACTGCAGTTAGTGACCGTCAGTGGTTTTTAGGTTCGGAAGGCACGTCCGCTTGGGTGAAACATCTTAAAAGTACATCAACTCCTTTCCCAACTTACAACGAGCGAATGCTAATCAATTCGGGGTGAAGTAATATGCGCGTCCGGCAAAGGAATGTTGATTAGAACCGTGTTTTTGGAGCATGTGATACTGCTTCTACTGGGAAAGGATGCCATCCTATCGTTTTGCTACATCTCGGGCAGATGTGTCCCGTGGATAACATGGTAAGCGATATCTACAAACCCTCCAACAGTCCTGCAGCTGTACCCCTTTCTGTTTTGGTTCCCACCGACCAACGAATGTTCTGCAAGCTGTCCATTTCCTCGTTTCATCTACATCACACGCTGCTAGCGCCGTCCGGGCAAAGTATATAGAGCGGCGTTGCCAAAAATGGCAAAATTATGATTGATATGGGAACGTTTAATGTCCACCGGCCGGTCGTTCGCAATGCCCAAACACTACTAGCCGAATGATAGCGGCATGGAGACGGATGAATGATGAAATCAACGCTGCCACATCACCGAAACCGCACAAGTTAGCCGAATGTGTCCAATAGCGCAACATATGTGATGGGACCAACTTTCTGGTTCGCTTGTTCGCCGTTGAACAAGTCTGGTTTGCTGATGGTTTTATGAGACATTCCAACATCCGTCGCTGTGTCTCTTTCTCGCTCTCACGGTGTACGAACATGTAACGGTCGGCTGAACAAATGAGATCACATAAGGTTCTCGTCGGAAGCGGTAGCAATTGTTGATGGCAGCATGAGCTCGTGATTGAATGCTAAAATGAAAGAAATAAATTGTCCGATAGACGCTGACTGGAATCGTAACTCACGCACAGCTCTGGAGTTGCGATGAAGAGCACCGAAATCAATCACCCCTTGAAGGACAAAACGGCAAATGAGGCCTTGGTGACTTGACTCCTACACGCACGGGCTACAAAAAGTACGCATTCCCGAACGTTTCAGGGGCATTTGTGCACACAGTTTTGGCCACCAACATTCTGAAGCCAGTTCAGACAGGGAGCTGCGTTTTGGATTCCATTCGCGAAAAACTCCACATTTTAGGGAAGGCCACAATTTGTTTTGTACGGTTCGTCATTTAAAAAGAAAAAAAAAACAACAATCCACTTCACAGCATCGATGAATTTTCAAGTGTTCCGTCAAAGAAAAGCAAAAAAAACAAACGGCCGGAAAACTCAACAAGCCGACCAGTACACCTCTTGAACGCAGCAATTGGAGAATGCTCTCGGAACCCGCAACTTCCTTCATTGCCGTACGCAGCACCGCATTTTGCAAAAAGAAAATGAACAAAACCCACCACAAGGAAATCTGTGTGAGTATTCTCGAGTGGTACTGCTCCTGCTTCGGGAAATGTTCAACCACAATCAAAGAGGGAGCGCTCCGGAATATAATTTTTGGCATTAAAGCCAAAAACACCACTTATCAAGCAGTAGAGAAAAAAAAGAGCGATATTTTCAAGAAAATTATATACACCCCAACCCGTCAACGCTAGGGATTGAAGGAAAGCCACCGATTTGCATGACCGTTTTTGGACCGGGTGGATGAATAGTGCAGGTCGAGAAACGGCGGATGTGGTAGAATTTTAATCAAGAAATTCATTCCATGCTCTCCCAGATGCTGAAGATTGTCTCGCTGGTGCGCGATGAAAACCGCAGCGAAAAACTTATTAGCGGTTGGGTTACACTTTCCCAGCGTCCAGCAGTCCGTGAGAACGGTGGCTTTGGCTTTGGACCAGACGACCTCATGAAGAACATTTCCTTTTCGGCATTTTCGGCCGAAAATGGTACGCCCAGAAATAAGAACACTGTGCTAAATTAATGAAACCTCTTCAGGTTGCTCAGAGCAGGGAAGGGCACAGGAAGATAGACGAGCGAAGGTCATTGTTAGTTATTGCCAGCTACCAACATTTTAAAATAATAATTTCATGGTACTTAAAATGAAGGGGTATTCTGGCAGGGGACGTCAGAGATCTTCGTAGTGCAAATTATCAATCCAATATCATATTGAAGGGAATATTAGCATCATCTACGAGGAAGTGTAAATGGATTACGGTTTGTTTGAAATAACCGCTCAAGCTTAAGGTTATTAGCATAAAACGTTTAAACGTTCAGCTCCAATTCAGAACATTAGAATCACCTTATTTCCAAGGATTTTCTGATAATTTTCTAGTGGCAATTCTAGAACATGTTTAGAATTCTGGCGGGAAAATTTGGCCTCTTTCCTCCAAATTATATGCTACAAAATAAGGGAAAATATTATAAAGAATACCTGTGTAAATCTTAAAACATCACCACGTTATCTTACCTGATCTGGACAGTAATAACCAAAGCCGATGATACCGGCAATGGTCAGAAACAGACAGAAGATGATGATCGATCGTCGGAACCTCCGGCGAGGCTCCATCTTCTTGATTTCGTACACTCCACTGGACAGTAGCAATGTCAGATCACTATCTACCTTCACGGAAATGCTCTTTTTCATATCCAACGAAGGGATCATTACCTTCTTCATTTGCACGGCCAATTGTGTACACGCGTGAATTTAGTTTTTCTCCTTCTTAACAATTACTTGCTTTTTCTGCTATCGGTCACTACCCGGCCGGGTTTGCGTGTGTGCCACTTTAAGCTTCGCAGATGATGTCTTCACTTTCCCTCTCGCTTGCATTGAGGGGATGATGTTACGGTAGTATCACACACATACGCTTGCTCACATGTACACGCATTCACATCCATGCAGGGTGGGAAACGTGCTCAACGAGGTGATAATAATATGATTGGAAGGCCGGTACACAACAATTGAATCGGAAGAACCGCACTAGACACCGTGTTTCCGATCGCATACTAAACAGCCAGCCAGCAGTCGATGAACTTTGTGATCCCCTGGTTGGGGGTGTGTTTCAGGCAGATCGGAAAACTACTTCACTCAACGCGGTGGGATATCCCGGTGCCAGAACAAAACAAAACCGAGGCACGTTATGTCAGAGCCACAATTTTCTTCACGGCCTGCTGAGCTATTTCCCATCCACCGTAATGCACATGCGAGTATTGCGGTCCGGGGATTGTTTTACGCTTTTAACCTCTTCTTAGAAATGACCTTCGAACTGCAAACGGCACGAAATGCACAGAAACACATGTATACAAACACACACACACACTGTGAGTCACCGAAATGGGGACAAACTGGAACACTGCACCTTTTGACTTCTGTGAAACGCGTGTTTTTCTTTACGACACACACACACTGTGAGTCACCGAAATGGGGACAAACTGGAACACTGCACCTTTTGACTTCTGTGAAACGCGTGTTTTTCTTTACGACGAAACGATCGATGCTCCCGTAAACGTTCTCCCACCACATGCTAACGCAAAGACCGCATAGCTCTACCGTGTGCGATGTTTACCACACCAACATCGTCTCGATTGCATCGTATGTGAAATCCGGACCCCCTTCGAAATTAACACCCCGAATGGTTTCACTACATCTATCGTGCATTCGCTTCCATCTCCATTTCACTATCTTCGATTGTTATTTAACGCCAAATTCGGACCGTTCCTCGCGTCGCCATCTAGGGCCGTGTTGGACAGATCGTGTGAACCGTGTGGGATAGCGCAACAAACATTTGGCCTTCACCGCAGGATGTAATTTCGATTCCAAGAAGGAGAATCTTCGCCACCGTCGTTCCGAACTTCTGGTTTCATCACTGACAACAACACATCCCGCTCCACGCAGCTCCCCTTCGTGCGTTTGCGTGTGCACCGCTGCTGGATAACAATAGCACCAGAAATGATGCTTTGTTTTGCTCCTTTTTTGTTGCACTATCACTGTCGAATTATTGCTTTCGGAGACTTTCTATACCACGGCAGGCACAAACACGGTATACACGGTACCGATCGAAACGTACGCACCTTCACCGAATGTGATTTAGCTGCGTAAGGTTAATATTTTTGGCAAAGAACAAAGTGTACGATAGTCGCGCGCGGAGAACCGTGCTTTCATGTTCCTTCGAGTTTCGCGGAATTTGTTTGACTGTGTCCGTCCGTAGCGCACAGAGCAGAAGCAACTTCGCGGCTCGTTTCCTTACCAACACACTGACACGCAATTTTGACAGTTCCCAACAACACAAACCGATCTGGAATCAACGGAATTGGTTGTTGATTTTTCTTAATTTTCTAAAAATGTGTTCTAGCTTCGTAGTAAGATGTTGTACAGATCGAAAAAAACTCTCATGAACGATGGTTAATTTTCGTGAAAGCTGTATTATCATTTTTAGATGGAGATTTTTAAATTTAGCAACAATCGAATCTAGTTTCGAAAGAGTTTCGAACATCAGCTGTCGAACAAAAATGTCATTTGGGTGAATGTTTGTATCCTGGTGAAAATACTTTAGGAATCATGTAAAGCACGTTCAAATTCGTCGCCTTCGTAGCTAAATGATTCAAAATGTAGTTGTAAAGTTTAATTCGTAATTGCAAATATCTATAATAACACAAAACAGCACAAAAACACATTCTTCAAATTATCGGGCCCGTTCTTATATAACTTTTTAATTACTTAACATTTCACGAGCGTTGGATAATGAAGGGAATTTTTACATTTTTAATGAGTTAACACAAGTTGAAATGGGTCCAAAGGCATAAAGATAACAAAACGGGCACATTAACTGTATAATTTACTAAATGGAAGTATCATTTACCTAGCTAAGAGATAGCCTTTCCGATTAAATATCTACTAATGGCGGGAAGAACCAGATACGCAAACCGGGCTCACAACACACAAACAACTAGAAGATACAAAGCAAAATGTAATATTTTCCTCCATGTCTGAAGTACGTTTGTGTGACTGGTAATGCTTCAAAACTTTTCCATGCACTACGTTTGATGCGGAGCTAGTGCAAAAGCGACACTTTTCCCAGTGCCTTCGCATGCTTACGCACGAAAAAAGCACGTGTCATGCTCAAAGCTAACGGACAGCAATTAACATTAAATGATAATTCGTTAAACAAATGGGCAGCAATGATGCGACAACTGCATCGCTCGCATTGTACACCGTTTGCATTAATTATCCCTCTTTTATCCACATCTGAGAATCTTCTTGCCAGACGCAAACATAAAAACTCCCTCCCAATCATGACCGGAAGCATTCAGCATGTTTCACACGGTCGTGCAGTGCGTTTTGTTTTTTGTAACCGTTTACTGTTACCGGTTATGGCAAAACCGTCGAGTCCGGATGTTGTTGGCGCGTTTACCGGGTCCACCGAATTTTCCTCTCATTGGTTCGATGTACGTCATTCCCGGTAGCGATACGTCCCGGTATCTTGAAACGTTGAACGATCTAACCGCCACGTACGGATCCCCGTACTGTATCTGGCTCGGGCCCGTACCGGTGGTGATAGTTAGTTCGGCTGACCATGCCCGGACAATACTGACCTCCCCAGCAACCGTAGAAAAGGCAAGCTTCTATCGGTTTACACCACTTCAGGGAATCTTTTCGCTTCCGGCGCATAAATGGAGAGTCCACCGGAAGATGATTCAGCCCAACTTTAATCAGTCCATACTACGCAGCTTCATACCGTTGTTTGAACAAAAGGCTGACGTTCTAGTTGGTGCCTTATCCGAGATGGCCGAGAAGGATCAACCGTTCGACATCTATCGATTTACGGCCAGGTGTACGTTGGATATGATTTTTGGTAAGTAATTCTACTGGAAGTCGAATTTAGACGCATTAGACTCAAACAAATGCCTTTTCTCTCTCTCTCTCTCTCTCTCTCTCTCTCTCTATCTCCTAGCTACCACCTTGGGAACTGATATGCACATTCAGGAAACGTCCACTTGTAGCTATTTGGATGTTCTGGAAGAGTAAGTAACTTATAGTGCACATGATTCTGCTCACATTTCCAACCCAATGTGTTCCTTTTTGTTTCGACAGGCTTTTCGAAATCGTTACCATCCGGGCGGTCAACATATTCCTACATCCGCAGTGGCTTTATCGATGGACTTCCGTTTATCGCAAGGAAGTGAAAGCATTGGAAGAATTTTGCCGTCCATCGAAAGCAATTTTGTCGAACGTGAAAAGAACACCCGCAATGGTAACCGAGGATGGCAAATCATTCAGTCTTGTTGAACAGCTACAGAGCTCAACCCTCGATAACGAAGCCGTAGAGAACGAGCTAAATACAATTATATTCGCTGGTAACGAAACAAGCGCTATGACAGTGGCCAACACCATCCTGCTACTAGCGATGCATCCCGACGTACAGGAAAAACTGTTCAGCGAACTGAAAACTCATTGTAGTCCTGAGGTGGAAAACATTCGTTACGAAACTCTATCCCGTCTCACCTACCTGGAGATGGTACTGAAAGAGTCATTACGATTGCTACCGATTGCAGCCGTCATTGGACGAAGAACGACCGAGGAACTCGATCTGGGGGGTGAGTATCGTTTACCGGCCAACGTGGACATCGTTATCGACATATTCGATATTCATCGCAATCCTGCTTACTGGGGCCACGATGCCGATCGCTTTCGTCCGGAACGGTTTGAGGGGCTCAAGTACGATCCGTTTGCACTGCTACCTTTTAGTGCTGGATCGCGCAATTGTATCGGTTTGCGATATGCTTGGATTTCGATGAAAATTATGCTGCTAAAGATACTTACACGCTATCGCATTGAAACGGATCTGAGGCTGGAAGATTTAAGCACGAAAATTGCACTCACGATGAAGATTTCCAACGGACATATGGTGCGCCTGAAA